>CM054058.1:21344377-21440536 GCA_028641055.1 Alopecurus myosuroides
GGCTGGAGATGCCCTAACATGACACTTGAACACACACCACTACGATTATTTTTGAATTTTACGACTAGATTGAAATTCCAAGGAAAAGGGATACACGACAGTGGATCTAAACATTCTAGGATACATGGACAAACCATTTGTCCCAGCCATCTTGTGGCTCAGGTCTAGTCATACTCCTGCCTAGGCGTATAATACATGTACTCGTAGTCGTCGAAGTCGCCACCGCCGTCGTCGCTGTCGTCGGATGGGGGAGCACGCCTGGACTGCGGGTAGCGCAAGCGGGGGTTATCGCCGTTCCTTATGTAGTTCATGACGCCCTGGAGAGTCCGGCCGCGCCACCACAGCCGACGACCAGCCTCGTTGAAGTTCGAAGGAGGCGGGCCGTCCCCCTCGTACCTTGCGAGCGCCCTCTCACGCCGATTGAAGAAGAAGACGTCCCAACCTACGCGGTAGTTGGGATCCCATTGGGGATACGTCCGCTGCGCCGGTGTCAGCTCGAAATAGTAGTGGTTCGTGATGGCCGCCTGGCGCGCCAGACCTCGAGGGACGGGAGGGACCGGCACGCCTCCGGCGCTCAGCATCCACCCGGCGGGGACGCCGTACCCGGGAGGGCAGGGGTAGTTCGAGGCGCAGAGCTCCTCCGCCTCCGAGCAGGTTATAGTGGGTACGGTGGAAGACATGGAAGAGTTGGCGCGAAGAAATGGAAGAGTGCTGGGTTGTAGATATGTGCTAACCAAGCTAGATGCATGTGTGTTTATATAGTGAGAAATGGAGGGAAGAAGCACACGGATCGTGTGTTTTCTTCGAGGTCTTCCGAGCCGTTGGATCTTTCAAGTGATCGTGAGCCGTTGGATCCAATGTGTGCACACGGATTGTGTGCTTCTTTCACTTCTTTGCCGAGTATGAGCCTGCAAGACACTCGGCAAACAGACAAACAGGGCGGGGTAGTTGGCGCAAAAATTTGGCCGTCTATATGCCGAGTCTCTTTTCCAGAGGCACTCGGCAAAGTTTAAACTGGGAGGGCGGGAAGCAGTGGCGCGAATCGAAATGTTTCTCGCCAATATGTATGCCGAGTATCTCCTTGCAGGCACTCGGCAAAGTTTCAAACTAGGGGGCGGGGAGAAGTGGCGCGAAGCGAAATGTTTGGTGGCAATAAGTACGCCGAGTCTCCGTAACGGAGGCACTCGGCAAAGCTCCAACAAAAAAAAAACCTGTTCTTCGCCGAGTCCACGTAACGGCGACACTCGGCAAAGTACGAGCGACTGTGTTGCACGTACGAAAGCGCCACGTGGCTTTTCTTATTGCCGAGTTTATGTCTTTGCCGAGTGTCTTTTGGACTTTGCCGATGCGTATTTTGTTTACCGAGTGTTGACTGCAGGGGACACTCGGCAGAGACACGTACTGCCGAGTGCCTTTTTTTTACCGAGTGGGTGTGGCAGGGCACACTCGGCGTACGATGTTAATGCCGAGTGTATTTTTTACGCCGAGTGTTTGGTTTTTCTTCTCGGCCTCGAGCCTGTTTCGCCGAGTATCCCGAGAAACGGCACTCGGCATAGTGCTCGATACTCGGCGGCGTTGTATTTTCCAGTAGTGAGGGGGAGAAATTCATCTTCTAACATGAGAATCAAAACGCTGACATTAACCCACACTTCTTCATGATGCAGGATGAGAGCTATCCAGAAGATCTGCTACCGAGCTAGGTATTGAGAGAATATGAGATGGCTACCTAGTTCGATGCTATATAGTTTGAAACTTTCTTTGTTCATGTATAGCAAACTATGTTCCTTTCTATGCTGCCAGTTATTTAGTGCACTGTTATATGTATGACTGCTATTATGTTAATGTTAATGTCCTCTGTTCTGTGGTATAGTACTGGTCAAGATTGAATGGAGGTGCACTATTTTTCTAGTGTGCAAAACCGTAGTAGAAGCTTGCGCTTGTGGGTCTTTGCTTGTGGTACATGAACATACCAGTAAACGCGCACACTTCTAGTACATCAGTTACCGGAAGTGTGCTCATATAACACGCTACGGGTACAAATACCAACTGCGTGTGGGGAACACTTCTGATAGGTGTTTTGCGCACGTGTCTGATAGTCTTTTTCCTACCAGCGTTACTTAATACAGTATAGACTCTAATTAGCACTAATAAAAATGATAAAGTTCAAACTTTTGGATATGATAAAGAATCAGATTCTCGGAACTATTGCGGCGTACTGCCTCCATTCCATAATAATCCACATCCTTGGCTAGTTTTGTGTTCTGAATTAATCTGCATCCTACTTTTATAATGGAAAAAGTTAAACAACTCTAAAACTTTTATTCGGACAAACATTATCAAGTATTATAGTCATATACACATATTCGCCAGGGAATGACTTCATTGCCATTAGCTCTAAGATTTGTCAAAAAAGAACACTATACATGCTATATTCGTCATAATTATTTATTTACTTTTTCTATGAAGTTAACGGGAATTATTTCTTGGCAAAACATTTTTTATATAAGTACAATACCTATCAACTTTGATTCCTAGAAACATTCAAAAAAATTAATTGCTTCTTTTTCGGCGCATGAGCCAAAGATCCACGCCCTTTCACCCAAATATTTCTCCTTCACATTGCAGCCCCACACACATATTGGTGTCAGATATTATCGATGTTTTAAATAGCGGGCTATCGCATATAGCGGCAACTCTTAAAAACTGCTATAGCGAGGCTATAGCGCGAAATTGTACATGAAATAGTGGCAAATCATTTAGAGGAAACATGTTCAAGCCGCTATCGCGGAGCTATAGCGAGGATATATCGGCCTATTTAAAACTAGGATATTATCAAATTGATCAGTGACATTGAGCATAGGGGCCCGTTCAAAAAAAAAAGACATTGAGCATAGGGGGAACTGGTAGGCAAAAGCTAGATAGATAGCAGTAACGCTATCCGTGCAAAGCCAGCTAGCTGCTGCTGCTACCTACTGAATCCCCAATTAGCTGCAAAGCCAGCTGTACAGATTGAGTTTCAGATGCTAACATACAAATACGGCTGGGCTTTACAGCATACCAGCACCATAATTTCTACTCCCTCCGATCCGGAAAAACATCGCCATCTTTGCCTACCGATTGTACGTGATACGTTCACTGGTAGAAAAAGGCTTTCCATACGCCCCCATCAGTCCCCAAACTTTGCGCACCATGACTAAAGGGGTTTTAGTCCCGGGTCGGGAGGAGACCCGCGATAGAAGGTCATGCGTCGTGGGTTGGGAAGCGCGTGGAGGCGCGTGGAGGGCTTTAATTCCGGTTGGCCTGGCCACCCGCGACTAATGATCTAGTCTGCTGGCCTCCCTGCCTTTAGTCCCGGTTGGCCTGGCCACCCGGGACTAAAGATACAAACTGCTCGCCTCCCGCGCGGCGGTTTTATTTCGCGAGCGAGAGGCAGAGGCCATTGCTACAGTGCGCACCCGAGAGTCTCTGTTTCTTCTCCTCTCTTCTCTTCTTCCTCCACCAAGCACCCATGGGTTCTCAAGTTTGGAACACTCTCTGTGTGGCCACACCATGCCGCAAGAGTCTAGACGTGGCCTACACCAATATGTGCGAGAGGCTCCCCGGTCTTCTTAAGCATTTGAGCACTCTCTGTGATGAAGCCGATGAACAATATAAGTTCTTCGGGCTTGATCTAGAGTATACGGTGAATCAACGTGATGTTCCCGTCACCCAGATTGCCTTCAAGGAGATCGTGTTGGTCTTCCAATGGGCAAGGTAACGCACACGTACAATCGATCTCTCTTGTAGGATATTGTTGCATTTTCGATTTGTTTGTTGCATTGGAAGAATACATGTGTTGCAACATATCTAACACGTTCTATTTTTGTTGTTGCAGTAGTTCAAAGCATTCTCCGGCCCTTGTTGATTTTCTTGTCAACAAGGGGTACGACTTCTGCAGCGTTGACATCACTCAAGACCGGCAGAAGTTGATGCGCTTGGGTATTGTGCTACCTGAAGATCACTACATTGATCTTTAGGATCTTATCCATTTTGATGAGTTGTACGGTCACAAGACCGGGATGGCTCCGATGACAACCGCCTTCATCCACGCCGACTACAAAACCATGAAGTCTGGTTTCCCCTCCAAGAATCACATGCATTGGGGGAAGAACCCACTGGATCGGATCAACCTCAACTATGCAGCCATAGATGCATACGTTGCCTACGAGTTGTTCCGCATCTACTCGACGGAGCTCGAGTAGATGGTTTTGTGTACCGCATCTTGCGTTCGATATATGCATGTAATGGATATATTACTATATAATGGATATATTATTATGTAATGGATATTATTTCTATATTAATTCGTAGCTATATTATTTCTATATTATGTCAAACACATATTTCAAAACAAACAAACAAAAACACATCAAGAAAACAAAACAGAAAAACTACCGTTTCTAAATTAATCTAAGCCAGCAAAACATAGATCTAGTCAATACCAAACTCATCCAGTTGGATTTACTACAAATACATTTTTGAACTCATTCTAAAAATAATAGAAGAGCCTACTGGTCTTTTATTAAAAATGATGGTATTTTCATTTGGTTGTTGACCTTGATGTGAGGCTAAGTGCTATGGATAGATCTTTTCAATATCTATCCAGAACATTTTAGTTTGTCCATTTTGGTTATGTATTTTAAAAATTAGGTTCAAATCATTCTCACAGATAGTCATTGCCAAAACAGTTCTTGTGTCCAAAATAATAGTCGAAATTTGGATCTGCAAATTTTATATGGTTTAGATTTCATATGGTTTGGTTCATGAATTTTATCATATTTTATTTAGCATTTAGGAAAGGGGAAAATGAATTAGTTTTATTTTCCTGAATGTTTTGGTATATTATTTGTATTTTTAAGATTTTAAAATGTATTAGTTTTATTATTCTGAATATTTTGATATATTATTTGTATTTTTAAGATTTTAAAATGTATTAGTTTTATTTTTCTGAATATTTTGATATATTATTTGTATTTCTAAGATTTTAAAATGAATTAGTTTTATTTTTCTGAATATTTTGATGTATTAATAGTATTTCTAAGATTTTAAAATGAATTAGTTTTATTTTTCTGAATATTTTGATGTATTAATAGTATTTTTAAGATTTTAAAATGAATTAGTTTTATTTTTCTGAATATTTTTTAGAAATAATACAAATTAAAAAAGTTAATGTTTATTTATTTATTCAAAATTATTAATTACATCATTATTTTTGTTTATTAAAAGATTTATTTGAAATTCAGACAATAAAGAAATGTGGCATCGACCAACATGTTAATATGATTGATATGATATTAGTATCACATACATGCGTGCGAAACACTTGGATCCGGGACGGGATGGAACTCGGAAGTTAAGCGTGCTAGTGCTAGAATAGTGGGAGGATGGGCGACCGAGCGGGAAGTTTGACCACGAGTAAGAAATTTGACTAGAGATAATTGTAGTTAGACACTAAGCAAATAATAAAAATTCTGAAAAAAAAGGGAGTGAAAAATTGGAGTGAAAAAATGGGAGTGAAAAATTGGAGTGAAAAAAAGGGAGTGAAAAATAATTAGAAACCCAAATGAATTAAAGAAATAACGAAAAAGCATGTAGTCCCGGTTCGTGTGGCCAACCGGGACTAAAGGTCCTCCGCCCCCGGCGCACGCCACCCGCCCACGTGGACGTGCCTTTAGCCGCGGTTCGTAAGAGGGGGCGACTACAGGGGGGGCCTTTAGTCGCGCCTATTTAGTCCCGGTTGCGCGGCCGGGATTAATGGCCTTTGCGAACCGGGACTATAGGCCTATTTTCTACCAGTGGTTGAGTCTTTGCGACACTTTAATCGGATCGGAGGGAGTAATTCTCTTACCTTATCTATATGACATATTCAGATTTATTCAAAATTGGACCATCTTCACTTCACGTTAGTAGACTACAACTTGACTTGAGATCGCTCCGGGGAGGATGGCGCGTCGCTGGCTCCATGAGACACACGTCTCCCTCGCGGCGCCCACGGGCAATCCTAGCGGCGTTCCCGAGCTCATCGCCGGTCACGGGGATCGGATACCCGCTCACGAGGGGACTGTGCGGAGTCCTTTTCT
Organism: Alopecurus myosuroides; assembly: GCA_028641055.1. Taxonomy (NCBI): domain Eukaryota; kingdom Viridiplantae; phylum Streptophyta; class Magnoliopsida; order Poales; family Poaceae; genus Alopecurus; species Alopecurus myosuroides. Next base: position 21,350,497 of record CM054058.1, read on the forward strand.
CCCCGTCTCCACTCTGCTCACGGATCGTTGCGCCTCTATTTGTGACAGTCGCATCGGCGATGGGGATTCGCTCCCACCCGTGGCGGATGGATCAGAGAGGCCAGGAAGACGACGAGATCTCGCTGGAGGAGGAGGGGAGAGCGATCAGCAGGGTGCCATGGGTTGCGGAGCGGCTTCAGGTGGTCCGCGCCCAGACGAGGGTGATGGCGCTGCCTGCACCGGGTGCTGCGGGTCGGTCGCAGGACGGCTCCGACATTGACTCCGCCGTAACCAAGGTGGGGAGTCAGACCGGAGGAGCAATTGGTGAGGGGTGAATCCAAGGCTGGATCCTTGCGGGGAAATCCCGACGCTGCTGATTGGAGACGTCGTGGCAGCGGCGACGCTGGCCGAGATCCGATTGCGCGCGGAGGAGGACAGTCTCAGACTTCTAGCAGATACGAGTGCGGCGGATTTGGAGCAACAGGAAGCGCGGTGGAACTGGAACCTCCGCCGTCGAGGTGGACAGTGAGTTTCATCACTCGCTTGTTCAGGCAGCGCGGTCCCACGGTCAACCTTGGCTTTTTGATTCTCCGGCATAGAGAGAGGAGGCTGGTGCTGCTTGATGACGACGAGGTGGTCATCGATGCGCGTGAGCTCAGAATTGGCGAGCAACTCTCCCAGGGCGACAAGATCGACTTCCCGGCTCACTCGGCGATCCTTGGGGCCAGAGCTCCAACGCCATTGGGGGTTTTGATACCCCCGGTTGATGGCTACTCCTGGGAACCCCATCGCCGTGCCAACTGGTGGTTGTGTTTTTCTTCAGCCAGTTGTCGTCGGAATTTACCGGCGGCTATCCCTAGAAAAGTAGTTTGCTGGTTCTTCATCTTCTGTTCCTGCTGCCATCCCTAGAACAGTAGTTTGCTACAAATGCGAGATTGAGGGCCATAACTCCAAGGAGTGCTCTGTCAAGGTTTATTGTTTGATCTATGACAAAGACAGTCATGTCACCAAGAGGCGCGTCTGGCCCAATCAGCCTAAGCCAGTGATGCCTGCTGTTGGACTGGCAGACCCAGAGTTAGGTTATTTTTAGCTCAGTATGCGAAATCATCTCTGAAGTGTGCGAAATCTTCTACCCTAGGCTTAGTTAAGGTCATTAGGGGTCAGTTAGATGCTAGGTCTCTGTCTGAGGGTCTTTCGCAGCAGTTTCACTGGGGGACATGGAAGGTAGTTGAGAGAGGGCTGGATTTTATAGTCCAATTCCCCTCTGAAGACAAACTGAACATGATGGTTGAATTTGACAAGTTCAAACTCAAGAAACAGGAGGTATTTATCAAGATATTAAAGATGGATGAGGATGTGAAACCAGTTGGCAGGCTTCACAATGTTTGGGCCATTGCTGATGGAGTCCCCAAATCCATGAAGCATTACAAAGGGATTTGTGAAGTAGGTTCTTTGATTGGAGATGTTGACAATGTGGATATGCAGATTCTTGCTGATTTGGATGTTGTCAGGTTCCAAGTCAATGTGATGTCCATCAAAAACTTCCCCATGAGAAAGGAGTGGGTTATCAAGCCTTGGGTATATGAAATCCAGTTCTCAATTGAGCAAGTTGTTGTGGCTGGAACTGTGGTCCCTGCTCCTCCAGTGGACTTGCCAAGTGAACCTCAGAAAAGAGAGAATCTGGAAGACATTGACAGGGCCCCAAAGAAACAGAAGGCAAATACTGCTCCAATGGGACCTCTTGCTTGTGTTCCTAGTGACCTGCCCCTTGGTGATGAGGAGACCTCTAACTCCAAGCTTACAGATAACATTGCAGTGACTGTTCCTGCTTCAGTCAAAGTGTCAGGAAGTTCGCAAGAAGAAGAGCTAGTGGACTATGATGACAGCCAGGACAAGAAGGATCATGGTGAGGATGACAGTGACCTGCCTGAGTCCCATGACTCTTTTGCCACTCAGGTAGCTGACATCCAGAATGGAGGAGATAGAAAGAAGAAGGAGACTGATGGAGTGGATACAACCCTTAGAAGATGTGCCAGGCTCAAAGATCAAGAAGACACTGATATTACCAAGAAATCTATGGAAATGGCAGCTCTTGTCGTGGGATAATCACGGCAGACGTTACCGGGGGTAAGTTATCTTGGGGCAAGACGACTCTGGTGTTTGGGAGAGGGTTTAGCTCAAGGGAAAACATGATGATATGCGATCTGGTAGCCAGCAATCTAGTCGCCGAGTCTCCGATCTAGATATATTAACTCAACTCTCGTATTACACTGGATACTCGATACCTAGCGATATTGCTCAAACTCTTGGATCTCTCTAAACCTAACCTAGGGACCGGCTTATAAAGCATCCGGACCTCCTGGCCTGCTCTCCAAGGCGTACTCTGAATCTTACCCGGACACTGCCTACAAAACCCTAAACTTCCTTACCAGAACCCACAGTCCGGGTTACCAGGCCTACGATCCTGGTCCTTCTAGAAACTCCTTTATCCTTAGCCGGGTCTCACGCAGCGTCCTTTGGGCCGAGTTACACCTTGGCGTTGGCCTACCGGGTTATCATCCCAAAGGACGCTGCGCGAGACCCGGCTAAGGATAAAGGAGTTTCTAGAAGGCCCAAGATCGTAGGCCTGGTAACCCGGACTATGGGTTCCGGTAAGGAAGTTTAGGGTTTTGTAGGCAGTGTCCGGGTAGGATTCAGAGTACGCCTTGGAGAGCAGGCCAGGAGGTCCGGATGCTTTATAAGCCGGTCCCTAGGTTAGGTTTAGAGAGATCCAAGAGTTTGAGCAATATCGCTAGGTATCGAGTATCCAGTGTAATACGAGAGTTGAGTTAATATATCTAGATCGGAGACTCGGCGACTAGATTGCCGGCTACCAGATCGCATATCATCATGTTTTCCCTTGAGCTAAACCCTCTCCCAAACACCAGAGTCGTCTTGCCCCAAGATAAGTTACCCCCGGTAACGTCTGCCGTGATTATCCCAAGACAGCTCTCAAGAACAAGATAGAAGGTTCAGTAACTGACAATAACACCCCTACTGTAGCTAATACTGATAAGGCTTTCCTAGTTAACACTGCTCTCTCAATTGGTATTAGAGACACCACTAAAAATGCTGGCATCTTAGACATTGTAGGCATTGTTCAATCCCTTGATTTAGCCAGACAAAACTGCCTAGTTGAGAGCAAAATTAACAAGAACATGACTGCTCCTGTTGATAGTAATTCTTGTACTCAAGTTTCTGAGGAAGTAGATGAACTAGTTAATGAACAAGAGGATGAGATGGGGGGAATGCTAAATGCTAGTCCTAGGAGGGCTCAGCTAATTAAGCATGGCCCTCACAAAATTGTCAAGTTGTGCTCCCCTGTTTTCAGGGTTGAGCTAGCTAAGAAGAAAGGGGGAGGCCCCAATACCTATCTGAAATGATATGTTGTTTCTCTAATATCAGGGGTATTGAATCCCCTGACAAACATAATTTTTTTTGTGAGCTTATCAGGGAGCATGGTGTGCACTTTATTGGCCTCAGTGAGACCATAAAAAATGCCTACACTCCTCTTTGGTTTGAAAAAATCAATGGAAATAGAAACTTCACTTGGATTGATGTACCCTCTATTGGAAGACCGGGTGGGATTCTTCTAGGAGTGGATACTGATATCTATGAAGTGGTGGACTCAGTTACTGGTGACTACTACATTAAAATGCATGTTTTGGATAAGACCTCCAAGATACACATTAATGTAGTCTCAGTCTATGGCCCTCCACAACTTGAGGACAAAGAAAATTCCTAATTGCGCTAGCTTACATGCTCAACAACTGCTCAGGGGCTACTGTGGTGGGTGGTGATTTTAATATCATCAGGAAAGTGAGTGAAAAAAATAAACCTAATACTCTCTCAAAATGGAGTCATATGTTTAATTCCATAATAGAAATTAATGGATTAAAAGAACTTAAACTCCTGGGGAGGCTCCTTACATGGTCAAATAACCTTCCTGAACCCACCTTTTAGAAATTATATAGAATTCTAGTTTCTCCTGAATGGGCTCTTGCTTTTCCCCTTGCCACTTTGACAGGGATGTGCAGGGAAGTCTTTGATCATGTTCCCCTTCTACTCTCCTGTGGAACCCCTCCACAGCACAACAACTCATTTAGATATGAGCTTTGCTGGAGGGAGAGAGAGGGATTCAAGGAGGTGGTTGAGCAAAGTTGGAACAAGAGGACCTTTAATTTGCGTGACATTGACAAGTGGCAGGAAAACTGAAGGAGATTGAGAAGGGAGACCAAAGGCTGGCATTTTAATGAAGAGGGGATATTCAGGAAAGAGAAACAGTGCTTAATAACCCAGTTAGATATACTGGATAAGAGAGCTGAAACCTCTCCTTTACCCCCTAATGATAGAGAGCTACAGTTGTCCCTTCAAAAGAAACTAAAGAAGCTGCTTAGAGATGAAGAGATTAAGTGGAGGCAGAGAGCAAAAGAGAAGGACCTGCTGGAGGGAGATGGTAATACTAAATATTTTCACATGAAAGCTAGTGGAAGAAGGAAGAAGAACCATATTTCAGTGCTGCATAATAATGGTGTAGAGATCCTGGGAGATGAAAAACTCTTAAAGCATGTTACTGAATATTACAAAACTCTTTTTGGCCACTCAACCAGGAATGACTTGAGCCTTGATTGCTTTGACTGTGATAAATTAGGAGACGATGATGTGACCTTGCTTACTGCTCCCTTTGAGCTTGAGGAAATCAAGGAGGTGGTCTTTAGTCTCAAAAAATTCAAAGCTGCTGGTCCCGATGGCCTGCCAGCTGAATTTTACCAAGACTTCCGGGACACCATTAAAAATGACCTTAAAGAGATGTTTGATGCCTTCCACTTGGGCAGTTTACCCATTGAGAGGCTTAATCATGGGGTCATAACACTAACTCCAAAAGCTCCAGATGCTTTGGTCATTCAGAAGTTTAGACCTATCTGCCTGCTTAATGTTAGTTATAAAATACTAACAAAAACATTGGCTAACAGATTGGGCAAAGTGATCCATAAGGTTATTGCTGAAAATCAAACTGCTTTCATAAAAGATAGATTCATCATGGAAGGCATTGTGCTCTTGCATGAGACTATCCATGAAATGCATTTCAAAAAACTGCCTTGGTGCTTCTCAAAATAAATTTTGAAAAAGCATATGACAAGGTTAAATGGAATTTCTTGCTTTAGATGATGCGAGATAAGGGTTTTGGAGACCAATTTTCTGACTGGGTTATGAAAACAGTGAGAGGGGGTAGAGTGGCAGTTAAAGTGAATGATAGCTTGGGGCCTTACTTTCCTACCCATGCAGGTGTGAGACAAGGGGACCCACTGGCCCCACTATTGTTTGACATTGTGGGAGATGGCTTAGCTTTGATGATTAATAGAGCCAAGGACCAGGGAATTATTGCAGGATTGATACCTCACCTAGTAGAAGGGGGATCTCAATCTTGCAATATGCTGATGATACAATACTTCTCCTAGAAGATAACCTAGAGAATGCCAGAAATGTGAAGTTCATCCTATGTTTGTTTGAACAGCTCTCTGGCCTTAAAATAAACTTTCACAAAAGTGAAGTTTACTGCCTGGGGGCTGCAAACCAGAGATAACAACAGTACAGTGAGATCTTCACTTGTCTAACTGCAAAGTTGCCTATGAAATACCTTGGAATCCCCATTAATGAGAAAAGACTAGCTATGTCTCAATGGGCTCCCATTGATGATAAATTTGCAAAGAAGCTTGCTGGGTGGAAAGGAAAACTCCTATCCTATGGAGATAGAATCACCCTTGTCAATGCCCGCCTGTCTAGCCTGCCCTTATATATGCTCTCCATCCTGGAAGACCCTAAGGGAATAGTCAAGAAATGGGACATATACAAGAAAAGGATGCTCTGGCAGGAAGATGAGAATACCAAGAAATACCACCTAGTTGATTGGAGGACTGTTTGCAGCCCCAAAGACTGTGGAGGACTTGGTATTTTAGACTTGGAAACAATGAACATCAGCCTGCTCTGTAAATGGTTGTGGAAATTGGAAACTTCCAAAGGACCTTGGCAGGAACTCCTTGTCAACAAGTATCTTTCCAACAAAGTTCTGGCCCAAGCCTCTGCTGGCCCTGGCAGCTCACATTTCTGGCAAGGACTAATGAAGGCTAACACAGTCTTTCAACAGTTCTCTCAGAGAATTACTAATAATGGGGAGAAAACTCGCTTTTGGCAGGACTGCTGGGTGAACAATTCACCCCTGCAAACCCAATTTCCTAGGCTCTTCAATATCTGCTTTGATAAGAACATTCTAGTTAGCTCTGTAAAGGCTAGTGGATGGAATGTTCTAAGATTCAGAAGGACCCTTGTGGGGGAGCTGCTTTCTCAATTTGAAGACATGAAAGTTAGAGTGGATGCTGTCCTCTTGACTAATGAAGAAGATGGACTCAAGTGGAAGATTGGCAGCTCTGGCCGCTTTAAAGTCAGTGAGTTGTACTGTCAATTGAGGTCTAATGGGATCTTCCCTCACAAGTTCTTGTGGAAGATCAAGATCCCCTCAAAAATTAAAGTCTTTGTTTGGCTCACTGTCAAGAATAGAATTCTGACCAAAGACAACCTTAGTAAGAGAGGATAGACTGGAAATAAGCAATGCTTTTTCTGTTCTGCAAATGAAACTGTAGACCATCTTCTCTTTCAGTGCTCCCTAGCTAGATTGATCTGGCAGGTGGTGGTTTGCGCACTGGGGTTTCCTAGACCACCTGATAGTGTGGCTGACATGACTGCCACCTGGCTTGGTCTCTTCCCTCCAAAACAAAGGAAGCTGGTGCTCAGCGGGAGTGCAGCTGTCTGTTGGTCCATTTGGAAAACCAGAAATGACGTCTGCTTTAATAAGAAAACTCTGTCTGATCCTGCAGATGTAATCTACAGACTTGTTTCCCTGATTAACAGTTGGGCTTTGCTGCAGAAAAACCCAGGTCGAAGAAGCCTTGAAGCTGGAGCAAATTCAATACTGGAGGTCCTCAGGGAAATTTACTCAAGATCTCACGGGTGGATGATCAATAAACCAAGGATTACAAACGGATGAGAAGACGTTCAGATAGACCTGCTTCTTTCTGCCTTCCTTCTTCTTTGTTTGTAATCTAGAACTACAAACTGTCTAATTCAAAGCACCCCCCTGTGTGGTCGAGAGTCTCGCTTTGTTTGACTGTTGCCTCAGTCTTCTCCTTTCTTTTTCTTTCTTTCTTGTTCTACTTATTATGCTGGTCTTTCTGTAAAACTGGTGGTTTCTTTATATGAAATCGACGAGGGGTCGTTTACTCAAAACAAATATATAGCTGCAGAGACCAACAAAAGAGGACACGAATTGGAAAAACTGGACATAGAAGAGAAAAATAGCAGCCAGCTGGATGATGAATTGGAGAAACTGGATGATCAACTAAAGAACAAGCTCGGGTGGCGATACCCGAAGATGGCGACGATCCAGCAACACCCCGTACTGGTGGCCCCCCCTCGAGCGACTAGTCTGTTGGACGCGGCTGGAGTTTGTTCCAACATCGTGTGAGGCGGGCGCGGGCATACGAGAAGTCGTCGCCTGGGACGGCTCAAGCGCCAGGAGCTCGTGCCAAGAGGACATGGCGGCCGCTGGAGACGGCTCAAGCGAGGAGCTGGCCATGGGCACAGATGGAGGCTTGTTTAGAAGGGAATCACCTGAGGGGACCTGAAGCCGGAGAGGGCACGGCCACGCCACACGCCTTTCACGGGAGGGAGCGGCGATGAACTGAGCTCGGCGGTGCATGAACAGTCGCGAATCGGGCGGTCAGCCAGGCAGCGAGAAGTTTCCGTGTGGTAGTTCGGCGTGCACGCGGGTGTGTTTCGTTTTGTGGCAGCAACCCTAGTGTTGTACTATATTTGCAGCACTTGGTGCTATTTTTTCAGGACTGGCAAAAATATTTTGGAGCAACTTTTGCAACAAGGGAAGCTTATTGGAGTAGCATTTTTGTCCTCAAATGTCCTAAAAAGAGGTTATGCTCTATTATTATTATAGGGCAGCTATTGGAGATGTTCTTAGGCTGCCCTTTAGGTTCATCCCTTGTTCCTAGTAATTCTATTAGCTCTAGGTAGATCATGAATGTTGCAATGGATTCAAATGCACTGAAACTGAGAATACATCGGCGTGGGTTTGTATCGATTACCTCAGGTTGTTTTGTTTAACTAAGATAGCTTTCCTTATCCCTCTACGATAGTTGAGTTTCTTTATGAAAAGGGGGAGAGGGAGAGAAACGATACGGGTAAGCCTGCTCATAGTTTGGAGTAAAATAGACTAGTATCATATATACATTGCATCTCTTATAATTGTTAGATAATTGTCGCTAAGACTTTCCAACTACAATATACAATTATGTGGCATGAAATAAATAAGTAGCGAGAGAAACGTTGTATATATATTAATCAACAAAGTTTATACAATCTCCTCGGTGAAACAGAGAGCAATCACAGTTATTCTCACAGCTCTTATTGTAAAATTTCGATACAATCTATTAGCGCAATTGTATAATACGCGCTCCAACCAATATTAATTTTCATTTAATCGGATGCATCGAGCACTAAAACATGTTTACATACTATTGATTTAGTGAAAATTAATTTGAATCGGATGGAGTAGCTTGCTGTCCGGTGGCATGGATTTCTTTTTACCGAAAAGACTACACAAGATGTCCTTATATTGCCACCTTCACACTGGGTAGAAGCATACATTCAAGACATTATTTATTTGGTTGTAGACTCATTTTCTCTTGGGTTGCGATATATTACCACTTATATATCTTTTCTGATTAATTATTGGCCACGTCTCCCCTTATACCTAATTGGTATGTATATTGCGACATCACGAGAGGTCTAATAATATGTTTGGTACGAGTCATCGAGTAGAATAGAACGGGTTCAGCCCATTCCTGAACCTCATTCGTGTGTTTGGTAGGCAAAGATAATGGAACCAACTAATTCTCACTAGCCCAATGTTCTGCTAAGATTAGAAATTGAGTCGCCCACCAAATTAATTGAAGGAAACTCAAGCATCCATGTCTCGCCCGAACCTTGCGGTCTCTTTTCTCACCTAGCGGCGCCCTTCTCCTCTATCCCCGATGGCGCCCTCCTCCTCTCACCCTGAAGGCGGCAACGAGTACCAGCAGGAGAATCGGGAACCAGCGGGCAGATCGGGGTGCGGAGATGAATGTAGATGCCTCAGATCCCTTTTTCTTGGGCGCCGGTCGCTATCGATCCTCCCTGCGCTCCTCCGCCTCTATGGACGAGCAGCGTTAGAGCAAGACAAGGAGGTATCGGTCCTCCTTGAGCTCCTCTTCCTTGGGTAAAGACGAGCAGATCGGGGTGGTCAGCTGGTAACGACGAGTCAGTGCCGTCCCTTCGTTGGCCTTCCGGTGCGTGATACCAAGACCGGCGAGCAGCGTCAGAGCAGGACCAGGAGCTAGCAGCAACGGATCCACTCCTGTGCAAGCCACCTTTTTTTGATTTTATCTTCAATTTCAATGTCTGGTTTAATTTTCATGGCCATGTCCAACTCGATCTTGAGGAGAAAAATAAATCTTGTAACCGAAATTAATTGTTTTTCTTTTGAATATATGGTGTTGTATGATGCTGTACATAGGTATTGTAGATGGCCAAAAGTATTGATAAAACAAAGATGACTAGGGGAACAATTGTTTTTGTGAGCTGAACCAAATTAGCAACATTCCATTCCAAACTGTTTTTTTGTCCCAACCAAACACGTAACCGAACCATTCCATTCCATATTTTTATCCTAACCAAACATAAGAATGGAACCGTTCCAATCTAGTCCACGGCGTTATATTCCACTTCGTTTCCGAACCAACCGCACCCTAAAAGAGAAGACCTGTTATTGGATGGCCTACTAAGCATTGAGGAGTTGTTTGGTTCTCGGCCGGCGACACTTTTTCAAGCACTCAAGTCTAAGTTTTCCGAGTAAAGCCACAAAAGTGTGGTAAATATTGGCAAAGTTGTTACTCTGCCATAGATGGCCCACAACACATAATAAAACGTGTGACGGTTCCATAGTGTGCTAAGAACCAAAAACATACAAAATTCCCAATTTTAGGCTTGGAAAAGTATGTCTACGAACAAAACATGGCCTTGAAAGAATTGTTGCTTCCATCTTACCCTATAGGTTAGTTTTCAGCAAGCTATCTTATACAGAGCTGAAAGAAACTACAAAGATGCAACTCTACAACTTACCAGTATGAAGCTGCGCGCACGGGCTCCCTCTCCCAGTGGAAAATCGCCTTGCGATCGCAGGAAGAGACAGTGCAAATTTCTTGGAGAGAGAGAGAGAGCCAGAACGCGAGTGAGCAATGGTCGCGGTAGCAGGAATTTGTATTGCTCGCACTATTGACGTCTTCTTTCCCTACTTGTCCCGGGTCTTTTTACGTCTACACAACATCCACTTGTTCGGTCTACTTCAATTCCAGGCGAGAAATGGACGGTAACTTTTGGCCTTGTGGGAAGACTTTGACCCAAAAAAGGAAGAGCAAACTCGCCAGCGGGCCAATCCATCTCCGTCTGAGACAGACAGTGTCAGTGACGCGCTCATTTCTACGAGCACCCGCGGTACAAATACTTGTCAGGTATTTCATACAACAAGTTGAAAAATGTGGTCAGGTGGTACAACAAGTTGTAGTATGGGCGTAAAAGTGGTCCAAACCATCTTAATGTGCACATGTGACATATTTATTTTTTGCGACAAGACCTGCCCCTATCTGTCCCTGGTGGCCGGCAAGATTCGTATCCCGAGTTCCCGACTGCCTAGAGCTGTCCAGCAACGAGACCGCCATGGCCATCGTAATGGACGGTGTCAGGACTTACGAACCCGATAAAAGCGGCCGCTAGCCTATCCTAGATCACTGAGAATGCAACACCAGACGCGGCGAAGGGGTCGGGGGGGGAGGGGAGTGGTTGGAGCAGGTCTGTCGAAGCGAGGCATCTAGTGGTGGATGGTTGGGAGGAGACAGGACGTGAAATGGAGCTCAAGCCGAGCTTTCCAAAAGCTCGGTGTGGCTAGCGAGCCTGGAGGAGGTAGGTCACTGGCAGGTGGGGCCGTCTTCTCCGGCAACGTCGGAGGCGAGATTGTTGGTGTAGGGGCCGCAGATCACTAAGAAGGCAACACCAGATGGGGTGGAGTGGCCGGAGAAGATCTGCTGAAACGGGGCATCTAGTGGAGGATGGTTGGGTGGACACGGGTCGTGGCTGGCGGCATCGGCGCCATTGCTCTGCCTCGGGAGCATGGATAGATATCGAACAGAACGAACGATAGGCTCTTTTTTTGTTGAGAGATGGAATGATATGTTCCTGCTCTAAGTCGTAACCTACACTTACTCTTGATGGGATGGGGAACGAGCTTCTCGGGCCGGACAGAGCCAAGCCAGACTCGGCCCAAGCTTGTGGCAGTGTAGGTTTAATGACTCGACTCGGTCAAAATTACCAGTAGCCGAGCCTTACTCGGAGCGAGCCCACGAAACCTCGATCCGATCTCAATAGCTTGGTCAGAACATCCAGCAAGACATGTCCCCCGAGTGGCATATCGTGAGCCATCTTCCCAGCCCGGTGCAAGACCGCCGTCCTTTGGAGCTCCCGTCCCCCAACACGTTCGGGACAAGAAATAGATGCGCTATGTCGATGAGGAAGATCGCCTCACCATCCATTTCACTGTTGATATCCACCGGGATGAGTTAGCCAAGGCAGCTGCAATGCATAGGTTTGGGAGCGATTCCCCGGACTCGAGCGCTGCATTTATGGATGTGGACGGCATCCTCAAGTGTCTCCGGTCAGGCCCCAACGCACAGGCAAAACCTCGTGCAAACGTAGAGGAGCTATTTTTATTTTGAAACGAAGACGAATACTTTGCCTTATCCCTTAATTAAGAAGAAGGTGCCAAGTTTATTTGTGTGAAATTGGGAAAAGAACCGCACAACAAACACCAACACGAGGGCGACATCCTCAGCCTCTTTTTTTGCAGCTCTCTCAGCCGAGAACTTGTTGGAAACAGGAAGATCTGCGTTTTCTTCTCATTTCTTGCAGTTCTTAGCGGGTGGTAGAGAGTTCACGTGGTACTGTATACGTCCCCACGGTCGGTCTGGTGGCATGTTAGTTGGGTTTAACAACCAATCACTGCCTGCACAAACCGTTGTGTCAGGTGATTTCTCTGTTAAATTCCATGTTAAATAAAAATCGGATGAGTTTTTATGGAGTCTTGTGATAGTTTATGGAGCTGCACAAGACTAAAAAAAACCAGAGTTCCTAGCTGAGTTGGTTCGCATTTGTGAGAATGAATCTTTGCCACTTTTAGTTGGGGGAGATTTTAACATTATAAGACGTCAACATGAGAAAAGTAATGACCTCCTTAATAATCGTTGGCCATCCATTTTTAATGCCATTATTGAGAGTCTAAATCTGAAAGAATTAGAGATGCTAGGGTGTCAATACACGTGGGCAAGTAGGAGGCCTATTCCAACATACGAAAAGTTGGATAGATTTCTTGCTAGTATCGAATGGGAACAGAAATATCCTTTATCATCGGTTTATGCTTTGACTCGTGCGGGGTCAGATCATAGTTAGTGCTTGATTCTGGGGACCATGCCCACGTGGAGAATATAAGCCATTTTTCATTTGAGCTCTCTTGGTTACGTCAGGAGGGTTTCTATGATATCATCCTTCGTGAGTGGAATACGGTTGCTACGGGGGCATCCCCTATTGAACGTTGGCAGAACAGGATACGACACTTGCGCCAATTTTTGAGGGGATGGGCAAAAAATCTGTCTGGTCAATATAAACTCTTAAAAGATCAATTTATGCAATTAATTGATAAGCTAGATATTAAGGTTGAGACTATTAATTTGAGCACAGCTGAGAGAGCTGCAAAAAAAGAGGCTGAGGATGGGTTAGCTAAGTTGAGACGAGATGAAGAGGCTAAATGGGCTCAAAGAGCAAAGGTGAAGCACATTCAGCAGGGTGGTAGTAATACGAAATATTTCCACCTTATTGCTAATGGTAAACACCGGAAAAAGAAAATTTATCAACTCGAGCAGGATGAAGGAACGATTGTTGGGGAAGCAAATCTAAAAGTTTTCATATCTGAATACTACAAGAAACTGTTTGGAGCACCGGCTCCAAGTTTTGTTTCTTTACTGGAGCATATGAATGATGATATGCCTCAAATCTCTTCCGAGGAAAATGATATTCCCACAGCTCCGTTTACGGAAAAGAAGGTGTTTGAAGCAATTTCTCTTATGGAGCATTATAAGGCCCCATACCAGACGGGTTTCCTGCGGAGTTTTATCAAAACTTTTGGGACGTCATTAAAAGCGATTTTTTGGCTATGTTCTACCAGTTATTTCGGGGGGAACTTCATTTATTTAAACTAAACTTTGGGGTAATTACGTTATTACCTAAGAAAGAAGATGCTAGTCATATTGAGCAATTTAGAAGGAGTGGTGGTCTTGCATGAGACTATTCATGAACTGAAAGAGAAAAAAATGGATGGTGTGCTTCTTAAGATCGATTTTGAGAAAGCATATGATAAAGTTAATTGGTCTTTTTTGCAACAAGTGTTGAGAATGAAAGGTTTTTCACCAAAGTGGTGTGATTTGATAGCTCGTTTTGTTCAGGGAGGAAGTGTGGGTATTCGCGTTAATGATGATATCGGTCACTATTTTCAAACATTAAAAGGTTTAAGGCAGGGGGATTCGTTGTCTCCCATTCTTTTTAATCTCGTAGCGGATATGTTGGCTATTCTCATTTCTCGTGCAAAGGAGGATGGTCAGATGGGAGGGTTGATACCACATCTTGTTGAAGGTGGGGTGTCAATTCTCCAATACGCGGATGCTACAATCCTTTTTTTGGAGCATGATTTGAAAAAGGCTCTAATTATGAAACTTATTCTTGCGTTATTCGAACAACTTTCGGGTTTAAAGATTAATTTTCATAAGAGCGAGCTTTTTTGTTTTGGTAAGGCCAAGGAGGTTCAAGAAGACTATCGTCACATTTTCGGTTGTGACATAGGATGTTTACCGTTTAAATACCTGGGGATTCCGATTCATAGAAAATTGTTAAATAAAGAATGGAAACCAGTGGAAGATCGTTTTGAACATAAGTTAAGTTCGTGGATTGGGAAATTATTGTCATATGGGGATTGTCTCATTTTGATCAATTCGGTTTTAACCAGTCTCCCGATGTTCCTCCTTTCGTTTTTCGAAATACCGAAAGGAGTGAGTAAAAGACTCGATTTTTACAGATCACGTTTCTTTTGGCAAAGTGATAGCAAAAAGAAAAAGTATAGGCTAACTAAATGAAACATTGTGTGTCGGCCAAAAGATCAAGGGGGGTTGGGTATTGAGGTTCTTGATGTAAAGAATAAATGTCTACTAAGCAAATGGTTTCATAAGATTTTGCATGAGGAAGGGGTGTGGCAGGAGATTCTTGTAAACAAATATTTAGGGGACAAAACGTTGTCCCAGGTTGAAGCAAGGGCCTCGGATTCACCTTTTTGGAAAGGTCTGATGCGAGTAAAGAACATTTTCTTCGATAGATGTTCCTTTGTTCTTGGGGATGGACAATCGGTGCGATTTTGGGAGGATATATGGTTAGGGGATAATGCGTTGTCCCAAGAATATCCTTCATTATATTCGATCGTGCACCATAGGAATGTTTTCGTAGCAAGATATGTGGAAGATGAATATATATGAAAGGTTGATATGTGGAAGATGTTAGTTTCAGTTAAGAAATATATTTTTTAACTATCATTCAATCCCATTGACGAACCTAAAATAAACAAATCTATTGTATATATCCCTCCAAAGCAATATTTAGGAAGTATTTTAATTTTTTATCTTATTTTTTCTAGCTTAATTCTTTTCCAATTCCAAATTAGTAGTACTTTCGATTTCACAACAGAAGTGAGCTGGGAACTACAACTATGACTACTTTTTTTTAGAAATGGGGTAATACCCCGGCCTCTGCATCGAGTGATGCACACAACCTTTATTAATTATTGATATCCAGTGTGACGAAACGAGTTACAACCGTTTAAACCTTACAAGAAAGGATACTCTCCCTCAAACTAACAGCCAAAAAAAAAACTACGAAAGCCTATTAGTAGGATGCCAAGTATGCCGGGAGAAAAAATCATGTGCCACTGTAAGGAGACGAGTGAGCCATCCACCATAAGATTCCTCTGATCTGAAGGAAGTAGGAAATCCCATAGCTGGATCCAATGCGATGCCGAGGAAATAACCCGTAAGACATGAAAATGATTCTTCCTGTTAAAAACCACATTATTTCTACATAACCATATAGCCCAACAAATGGCCAATACACCAATTCTAATCCTATTTTTCGTCTTAAGATCAATCCCATTAAGCCAATTCCCAAACATATTTGTCAAATTTGAGGGGGGAGGAATGTTATACGTACAAAAAAACCACACGCCAAACCAATTGAACAAAAGGGCATGAAATAAATAAGTGATCTGCAGTCTCCTCATTCCCACAAAAGGAACAGTGCGTGTCACCCTTTCATCCCTTTTTAGCTAACTTATCTCTAGTAAGCAATACCTTTTTATCTAAAAACCACATGAAAATTTTAATCCTTAGCGGGATCTTTAATTTTCACAAATAGGTTTTGAGAAAAATGGTATGCCCATTCATCATGTCCTCATGCATCGATTTCACTGAAAACATTCCATTCTGAGTCAGATTCCAATGAAAACTATCCATATCCGAGTTCAGCGAGATATCCATCAAACGTAAGCATAAATGGGACCACATATCCCAAGTAATGCCTACTAGATTCCTACGAAAGGATATATTAATCGGAGGTGCATTCTAAAACACATCCGCAACCGACACATTCTTAGACTGGACAATGTGGTAAAGGAGAGGGTATTGATCTGAGAGTGGAGTTGGACTTAACCAAGTGTCCTCCCATAATCTAGTTGTTTCCCCATTTCCAATTTTAAAAGACCCTCTACTAAAGAAGTCCTTCTTGACTTTCATTAATCCTTTCCAAAAGGGAGAATCGGTTGGTTGTGCTTCGACATGAGCTAAAGATTTGCTATGTAAGTATTTGTTAAGCAACAATTCCTGCTAGACACCCTCTTCATTTAGTATCTTGAATGGCCATTTAGCTAACAAACACTTATTTTTTTTAACTCTAGCACTTCCACACCCAAACCTCCCTGATCTTTAGGTCGACAAATAATATTCCACTTTGTTAATCTATACTTTCTCTTAGTCTCATCACTCTGCCAGAAAAAACGTGATCTATAAAAGTCTAATCTCTTACGAACACCAATAGGGATCTCAAAAAAGGAAAGCATAAACATGGGTAAACTTGTTAACACATAATTAACAAGAATTAATCGATCCCCATAAGATAATAATTTCCCTTTCCAGCACCTAAGTTTGTCTTCAAAGCGACTTTCTACTGGGTACCACTCAGAGTTCTGAAGTTTTCTGTGATGGATAGGAATGCCCAAATATTTAAAAGGTAAACAACCAGATTCACAACCAAAAATTTGTTTATACTGGTTCTCAACTTCCTTAGCCTTTCCAAAACAGAAAATTTCACTCTTATGAAAGTTAATCTTGAGTCCCGATAATTGTTCAAAGATACAAAGGATTAACTTTAGATTTAGAGCCTGTTCCAAATCATGCTCTAAAAAAAGAACTTTATCATCAACATATTGAAGGATAGACAAACCTCCTTCAACTAGGTTCGGAATTAGACCACCTATTTGTCCATTTTCCTTAGACCTAGTAATCAGAATGGCTAACATATCTGCAACAATGTTGAAGAGGATAGGAGACAAAGGGTCACCCTGTCCGAGACCCTTTTTCGTTTGAAAATAATGCCCTATATCATTATTCACCCGAATGCCTACACTCCCTCCCTGAACAATTTGTAAGATCATGTCACAACACTCTTGCGCAAAACCTTTCATACGCAAAGATTGGATTTGAAAAGGCCATTTTATTTTATCATATGCCTTCTCAAAATCAATTTTAAAAATAAATCCATCTAACTTCTTCCTCTTAAGCTCATGAATAGTTTCATGAAGGATTACCACTCCTTCCAAAATATTCCTCCCCGGCATGAAAGCCGACTGAGAGGGTCTAACCACCTTATTCACAATTTGGGTAATACGATTACTACCCACTCTAGTGAAAATTTTAAAACTAACATTAAGAAGGCATATGGGCCTATACTGCTGAATTTGAACCACGTTTTCCTTCTTTGGAAGCAAAGTTATCACACCAAAATTCAGTTTAAACAACTGAATATTACCTTGCTCAAAATATAGAAATATGGCCATCAAATCGGACTTAATAACCTCCCAAAACAATTTCAAGAACTCAGCTGGAAAACCATCGGGGCCAGGTGCCTTATTAGGTTCCATTTGCGATATTGCCTCATAAACTTCTTCCACTAAGAAATCAGCAGTGAGAATATCGTTTTCCTCTCGAGTTAACTGTGGTATATCATGAATATGATTTCCCACTAAGGAAATATTATTTGGATTCGAAGATCCAAATAATTTTTTTTGTAATATTCAGTAATGTAAGTTTTCAAGTCTTCATCCCCGACAATGGTTCCCTCCTCCTGCTCTAGCTGGAAGATCAATTTCCTACGGTGTTTCCCATTAGCAATTAGATGAAAATACTTCGTATTATCTCCCCCTCCTGAAAATACCTCATCTGTACGAAGGAAACAAAGACGATCATTGGCCTCACGAAGAGTATCCCTCTCCATCGAAGATAAGGGGACACTCTCAGCCTTAAGATCTAACTCCTCAATAATCTTAATAAGTCTGTCCCTCTCAATCCTATATTTGCCACTTTGGTTCTTTGCCCAACCCTTTAGAAAACGACGCAAATGCCTAATTTTATTCTGCCAAATAGCTATGGCCGAATCACCTCTGTTAGGAATCGCCCACTCAGAAGCAACCATGTCATAGAAACCTTCCATTCTATGCCACGAAAGCTCAAAACAGAAATTTCCTTTGTTCCCGACATGAGTCCGTGCACCAAAATCTAACAACAAGGGTGTGTGGTCCGAACCATTTCTAGCCAAGGCCTGAACAGTGGCAAGGGGAAACTTATGCTCCCAATCCACGGAAGAGAGCACTCTATCTAACTTTTCAAAAGTGGTATTAGCTCTTCTGCTAGCCCAAGTAAATTGTCTACCCGATAACTCAATTTCCTTTAAATCCAAACTATGAATAATGGCATTAAACATAACAGGCCACCTAGGATTATAATTATCGTTATTCTTCTCTTCAGGTTTTCGTATGATATTAAAATCCCCACCCACCAACAAAGGTAGTGTTTCATTCTCACATATACGAACAAGTTCTGATAAGAATTGTGGTTTAAATTCATCTTGGGCATCACCATAAACCGAGACTAAAACCCACTCAAAACCATCACTCTTAGACTTAACATAAAGTTTAACAGAAAAATCTCCCACATCCACATTCCTAACCTCAATAGATAAAGAGTTAATACCAATAAGCATACCCCCTGATCTACCTCTCGGTGGTAAAAAAAACCACGAAAAATCCAAGCCCGAAGCTAAGTGATTAAGAAACGAGAATGCAAAATGAGATCTTCCTGTCTCCGAAAGAGCAACAAAATCAAGTTTTCTTTCTCAAATACTCTCTTCAATAAAATGATCTTTACTTGGGTCACGAAAACCCTCACTATTCCAAAACAAACCACTTAAATTATGCATCTTGTTTGCTATTTAAACAATTAATCCGAACACTTCTACGTTTGTTTGAAATAGAGTAATCTTTCTTTTTCCTTGTTCTCTTTGTTTTCTCCAAATCAACCACGAAATCAATGGGAGAAACACTAATAGGAAAACTCTCTTCCTCCACTCGATCTTCAGAAATAGTAGCAACTTTATCAAAAATCAAACTACGTGGCTCTTCAGCATAATTTGAATCCAAATTATTAGTAAGCATGGAAATTGTTCTATTTAAATCCCCTTCCTTAATTAACCTAGCAGAATCACACCTCATAGCAACAGTAGACCCCAAAGAAACTCCCAAACTAGCAGCTCTATCAACGATATCATTATCAGAAAGAGACAAAATAGAAAAACTCTTATTGGAATTCGTACCTGCCCCAGAATCTCTCCTAGCAACGAGCATCATAGCCCTCTCCATCTGTGTGTTATCTGCATTGTGTTGAGCGCGAATACGGTCACTCGAACGTACGCCCGAAGTAGCCACGTCCAGAATACCTCCAAAGTCCTCAATTAGCCTCCTGGATCCCAAACTAGCCGGGCTAACAATACCACCAAAGGGAAATGTTGGCATGGGAGTCTTTGGCTATGGAGATTAGTCCTAGTCGACCCTGGAGAAGACACAAATGGCAGATGGGTATTCTGTGCCCCCACCTTATCCTCCACCGAACATTCAGCAGCAAGAGAATGATCCTTGGAAGAAGCAGCAGCAGATACACCAACCGTGTCAAGTTCAGTCACAACCACAGCATGAACAAATCCCTTCTCTGTCTTGGTGGCTAGAGTAGGAAAAATCAAAACCGAGGCAGGCACTAAACCTGTCGTTTCCTTCCCATCGCCCGTAACCACTGCCATGGACTCGGCATCCACTGCCGTGCTCACCCAAAGCCCTGCCGCAGCTGCAGTCTTGTGAAAGTAAAGTATGGGCACCTAGAGGGGGGGGGGGGTGAATAGGTGCTACGGCAAATTTTAATTTTTCTCAAATTTAGGCTTGACAAGAAAGGTAAATTCTCTAGATAGTGAAACTAGTGGTGAATTTACCTATATGACAAGACAAGCAATCAAAGCAACAAGTACAAGTAAGTAAAGAGAGGGAGGAACGAGGTAACCGATGGAAGCACACGGAGACACGATGTATTTCCGAGTTCCTCCTTTTTAGGGTAGTACGTCTCGTTGGAGGGGTGTGAGCTCGCCACAAAGGCCTACTCAACGCCACTAAGGCTTCACCCTATTCTCCGATGAACTTCGCCACAAAGGCCTAGTTCACCTTCCACTATAGAACCCCTTTGAGGCGGGGATAAAATCCTTTACAAACACCTTGGGGCACACACCCACAACTTAATTGGGGGCTCCCAACAACTCTTGAATCACCAACAAGAAACAAGATGCCTAGGTTCTCCACAAGAGGAAACCCTAGGCAAGATCCCTCTAGCTAGAGAGGGGGAAATGAAGAACGGGTCGGTGAAGATGTAGATCGGGGCCTTCTCCTTCAATCCTCCAAAGATCTTCAAGATTGGGTGGAGGGATTGGGAGTTATGAGGGATTTGGTGAGTTCTTAAATGCTCATCAATGCTAAGGGGAAGAACTAGATCTTGAGGAAGAAGAGGAGGGGTATTTATAGTCCCTCCTCACAACTAGTCGTTGTGCAGGAAAAAAGGTACCGGAATATCCGGTTCAAGTTTGGACCAGAATATCCGGTCAGTTTGCTCCACGCAGATCTGCAGTGCTGGACCGGATTATCCGGTTGATCTGAAATAATCTGGTACAAATAATCCGGTAGATGCCAGAACGCAAATCTTCTAGTCCTTAGCCATTTTTCCACTTCTTCAACTGCAACCGGAATATCCGGTATAGATATGAAATATCCGGTACAAATAATCCGGTTGACTCCAGTAGCTCAAAACTTCCAGTCCTTAGCAGTTTTTCGCAGCAACCGGAATATCCGGTCCAGGATGAATAATCCGGACCAAATAATCCGGTTATCTCCAGTAGCTCAAAACTTCCAGTCCTTAGCCATTTTTGTGCTCCTTTCTCAGCAACCGGAATATCCGGTCCAGGATGAATAATCCGGTCCGAATAATCCGGTTGAGTTCTGTCCCAAAAACCTCAGGCCAAACTTCACCGACTTTTCGGTGATCGATGCCGATGTTAAGTATAACACCTGCACACTAAACACCTCGATAAATAGTGTACTTAGTATTGTTAACTAACACACAAAACAATAGGAAAACGAAATGCACTTTCAATCTCCCCCTTTTTGGTGTTAGATGACAATACTAAGATTTGCAATAAACCTTGACAGTAATCATGCTTGAAACAAGATGAAAATCTCTCCCCCTATCTCTATGCATATCTTTTGTTTGCCTCAAACGCAAATGGATGCAATGATGTATAGGGAGAAATTTTCAACAAGTAGCAAACATGACAAAGAGACAACATCACCAATATGTTGAGTGTAAAGAAGTATATACCTTGTGCGAGAATGATATATCCAAGAATAACCAAGCACAACCATAGATAATCTCCTCAACATATACGATAGATAACCATCACACCATAAATAGATAAACCATGATAATATCCATATAACCAACATAGTCACACACATAATAGCACACATAGTTTTAAACGACAATAAACGATAAGTTCACAAGCACGACAAGTGAAGATAAAATGGACACAAGCTCTCAAAGGAAGGATAAAAGCAAATGCTTGTGCCCGAACCCATGCAAATCCCGTAGTCTATAATAGCTACTTCTCCCCCTTTGGCATCGAGACACCAAAAAAGGAGGGAAATAGCTAAACTAACGCCCCAGACACGGTCTAAGCATCCGACTCCTCCTCATCATCAGACTCCTCCTCATCAGCAGCCGCATCATGAGCTCGAGTAGCAGTCTCCTGAGTAGACCTGAGTGCCGCCTCAATGCTCTCCCAAGGAGTGGAATCCCCAGCAGACCAAGCAGAATAGGACTGAGCAGTAAGAGGAGCAGGTACATCACCAGTGCCACC
This sequence comes from Alopecurus myosuroides, assembly GCA_028641055.1. Lineage (NCBI taxonomy): Eukaryota > Viridiplantae > Streptophyta > Magnoliopsida > Poales > Poaceae > Alopecurus > Alopecurus myosuroides. Next base: position 21,372,313 of record CM054058.1, read on the forward strand.
ACTCATGTGATGGATAATCTGCCGCTGAGAGCTAGCCAAGTCAGTGTCCCTGCGATATGCCCTGTACTGTTCCTTGTGAATGTCCACCTTCATGCAGAGCACGTTGCGCTGAAACCAGGAGAGCTTCCTGACGTGGCGCAGGGTGGTGACATCAGACACAGGCGCCCTGGGAGCAGACTGAGAGCCAGAAGGACCACCCATAGAGGAACCACCCTCAAATGGAGCACTCTGAGAAGCAGCCGCAGTCTTCACCTTCCTCTTGACATACAGCTTCCTGACCTTGTGCTCAACCATGGGTAACTCGGTGTACTCCTTCCTCATCTCATACTTGATAAGCATCATGATATAGGGAGCATAGGGAATGGTGTAGCCACCAATCATAGCAGCATAGAGCTCGTGAAAGATGATGTCCATCACATCCACAGTATAGGAGACATCCGGGTCCTCTTCCTCCATACACTCCTTAGCCAGAATCAGAAGGTTGCACAGAGGAGTGGTGAGGGCATCGTTGTTACCTCCACTCGGCACAAGGAAAGCTCTGAAGATACGCACCAGCTGATCATAAAGTGGAAGAAGTCCCTCAAGTCCCCCAACAGTGAAACCAGGGGCATATAGCTCAGCCATGGACACCTCCCTCCTCGGCCTATCAACCTCATGGACGCGGCGACCAAGAGGAGGGTGCTCGCTGTAAGAGTAGCCAAGACGCCGAGCAAGCCTCTCAAAAGATGCCTCACAAGGTGTGTCCTCAGACATCCACTTGAGATGGGTCACAATATCACCAGTGGAGAACACAAGGGTGGACATAAACTGCATCACAAGCTGCGTGTTGTAGTTGCACTGAGTCTCCATGAGCTTCACCAGACCGAAACGCTCAACAATACTGGCTGCATCAGCAAATTCCTCCTTGGCCTTGAGAGCGGCATGGTCAAATGGATGCATAGGGCGGCACGGATAGCGGTAGTCACAATAGATGTCAGCATAAATATAGGACTGCTCCAGATTCCAGAAACGAGAATCAATATTTGCAACCCTCGGAGAAAGATAGGCATCCTGCTTTCTGAGCTCATTGAAATCCTGAGTGGGAATATCGGTCTTATAGTTGAGCCGAGGTTTCCTCTTGTTACGGGTAGAAACTTGCTTCTTGTGCTTCGGAACGCTCCGTTCGTGGTCACCACCTGTGAAACAAGATAGTAGGGGGATAGCACAAGATGAGTACACTAGTGTCACACAACGGATACAATCATGCATAGAAACGATAGTGGAGATCACAGGAAACAATCGAGGTAGAAATCTGGGAAAGATCAATTTGGGGCTGCCTTAAAACAGTACTGGACATAGCCGGATATTCCGGTTCAAAACTGAACCGGATATTCCGGTTACCCGGATATTCCGGTTCAGTCGTGGACCGGATATTCCGGTAAGTTGCGGAACAGCACAAAATCAACCTAGATCTCAGATTTCCACATGGATTGCAAACAAGTAATCTAGTCTATGGTTTCTAGCATGTATGGGTGGTCCTCTTCGGAACGAAATCTACCAAGCATAGCCAACAAAACGCAAATCCATGGAAGGTAAGGTTATAGCACCAAGATTCAAGAGATTTGAACATTACCGGGATCCATGGAGAAAAAAGCTTGGGTAGAAACGTTCCAAAACGCGAGGAGATCAAGATCCGGGCCAAAGCTCCAAGATCTCGCGGAGGAAACGGCCCGGGAGGCCAAGAATCACGGCGGCGGCGATTTGGTGGAGAGGAGCGGACGGGAAAAGGGCAAGAACTGCCCCTCCCCGTCGGGCTCCAGGCTTTATGGATTTCGCCGAACCGGATATTCCGGTTCAAGTTTGAACCGGATATTCCGGTACAGCCGGATATTCCGGTTCAAAACTGAACCGGAAATTCCGACTGCCTCCTGATTCGAAATTTCCTCGTTTTCAACGGACGACACTAGTGCTTAGAAAGAAATGCTTTTTGAGAGAAAGGCTTAGGATAGATTTACCAAACTGAGACTAGTACTTATCCCTCTCAAGAGCAAGAAACAACCAACTAAAATACCAATTGAGTGGGATTTTCCTAGGAAGAACCACTTAGCCGGGAAAAACACACGAAATGCAATGAAATGACAAGTAGAAAAACCCAACTAAGATCCAACTCTTCGAAATGAAGAGGTTGGTGGCCGAAGCCACCATGTAAGAGTTCTTGGTATGCAACCGCGAAGATATATCTTGGGGGCATGGCCAAAACTCAACATTGAAGCTCACAATTCAACATTAGAAAAAGAGAGATCACAATGAATTTTTGCTATGGGCATAATGGGGGGAGGGAGAACCCAATGTGTTAGGATAGCACTCCCCCTATGTCCATGCCTACATCTAAGCTCGAACACGTTTCATCTATAGGGGTGTGCGCAAGATAGTCAAGTCAAGCTCCTTGAATCAATCACATTTAGCTCATTCCTCAAGAACAAGAACCTTGCATCATCAAGTGGCTTCGTGAAAATATCCGCAAGATTGTCCTTGGTGGGCACATAACCGAGTGCAATGTCTCCTCTCGCCACGTGATCACGGATGAAGTGGTGGCGAATCTCAATGTGCTTCGTCCTTGTATGTTGCACCGGATTGTATGCAATCTTGATAGCACTTTCATTGTCACATAGAAGAGGTACTTTGTCCAAATGAACTCCATATTCCTTGAGAGTTTGCCTCATCCATAGCAATTGGGTGCATGCACTTGCGGCGGCAACATATTCGGCTTCGGCGGTGGAGAGAGAGATGCAATTTTGTTTCTTCGAGGACCAACTTACAAGGGACCTACCAAGAAATTGGCAAGCCCCCGAAGTTGACTTCCTATCATCTTGATCACCCGCCCAATCGGAATCCGTATATCCATTGAGAGAAAATTGTGCCCCCTTTGGGTACCACAAACCAAATCTTGAGGTATGAACCAAATAACGAAAGATCCTATGAACCGCCATTAGATGGCAATCCTTAGGAGCCGCTTGATACCTTGCACATACACCTACACTCAAAACGATATCGGGCCTAGATGCACAAAGATAGAGCAAAGAACCAATCATTGAACGATAAAGCTTTTGGTCCACATCCTTACTCCCTTTTGGATTACGAGAGAGATGACACTTGACTTGCATAGGAGATGTCTTGATCTTAGCATCTTGGAAGTTGAACCTCTTGATCATATCTTGAGTATACTTGGCTTGAGAAATGAAAGTCCCACGAGCCAATTGCTTGATCTCAAAGCCAAGGAAGAATTTAAGCTCACCCATCATAGACATCTCGAACCTGTCAGTCATAAGCTTAGAGAACTCATTATTGAAAGCTTGGTTAGTTGAGCCAAAGATGATATCGTCCACATAGAGTTGGCATATGAAAAGCTCTCCCTTTACTCTCTTGGTGAAGAGAGTGGGGTCAATCTTCCCAACTTCGAAACCACGATCATCTAACAACTCCCTAAGGTGCTCATACCAAGCACGAGGTGCTTGTTTGAGACCATAGAGAGCCTTGTCAAGTTTGTAAACGTGGTTAGGGAAGTTGAGATTCTCGAACCCCGGAGGTTGCTTAACATATACCTCCTCTTTTAGTGGACCATTCAAGAAAGCACTTTTCACATCCATTTGTTGCAACTTGAAATTATGTGAGGATGCATAAGCAAGGAGGATACGGATGGACTCAAGGCGAGCCACGGGCGCATAAGTTTCATCAAAGTCAATGCCTTCAACTTGGGTGTAACCTTGAGCGACCAATCTTGCCTTGTTCCTAATGACAATGCCATTCTCATCTTGCTTGTTCTTGAATATCCACTTGGTGCCAATAACATTGTGGCAATCCTTGGGTTTCTCAACCAATCTCCAAACCTTGTTGCGCTCAAAGTTATTGAGCTCATCATGCATAGCTTCAACCCAATTGGAGTCCTCAAGAGCTTCATACACTTTCTTAGGCTCCACCATAGAGATATGAGCTTGATGCTCACAAAAATGAGCCAATTGCCTTCTAGTGGATCTTCTAGCTTGAACATCCTCCAAGACCTTGTCATCTTGGGCATCAATTTGCTTCAAAGCTCTTCTTATCCTTTTGATGCGACGGGCTTCGATCTCCTCATTATTGCGAGGAGGAATCACTTGATCATCTTGATCATTTGGGTCCCCATCTTGACCACCATGGCCTTGATCATCAACATTGTCATCAACAATATCTTCAATACTAGCTTCATCTTGAGAAGAGGATGACGAGGATGAATGATCTCGGCCTTGATCTTGACTCGCATTAGTGAGAGGAGTGGGTACGACTTGCGGAGTCACTTGATCAATGAGAGGAGGGTCTTGAATATGTTCTCGGTTAGGTGTAGTAGTTGGCTCCTTGGCTTGATCTTCAAATGTAGAGGAGGGCTCCACTTGGGTAGAGCATAGTCCTTCTCGAGTCGCCATAAGGTGTCCCTCGATGGGGCGGAAGAATCCCACACCCATCCTTCCTATGGCTTCTTGAGGCATTTCAACATCTACATTTGAAACATGAAATTGCGCCACTTGGGAGCCGTCATTTTCCTCGAACACCACACTACAAGATTCTATGACAATCCGTGAGGCTTTGTCATAGACTCTATAAGTGTGGGATTCGGCACCGTAACCAACAAAAATACCCTCAATGGTTTTGGATTGAAATTTCGACAACCTAATACCCTTGATCAAATAAAAGCACTTACAACCAAATACACGGAAGTAGGATACGTTGGGCTTGTTGCCGGTGAGGATCTCATATGGGGTCTTGCTCAAGCCTTTGCAGATGTAGAGGCGGTTGGAGGAGTGGCATGCGGTGGATACGGCCTCGGCCCATAAATATTGGGGAGAAGAGTACTCCGCCAACATGGTCCTTGCCATATCCAAGAGAGTGCGATTCTTCCTTTCGGCAACACCATTTTGTTGAGGAGTGTAAGTGGCGGAGTATTGGTGACGAATGCCTTCTTCACTAAGAAATTCATTCAATGTATAGTTCTTGAACTCCGACCCATTATCACTCCTAATAGCCATGATTTGCACATTGTGTTGACGTTGCACTTCGTTGGAGAAGTCGATGATGGTTTGTTGGGTCTCACTCTTGCACTTGAAGAAATAAACCCAAGTGTATCTTGAATAATCATCGACAATCACCAAGCAATACTTCTTGCCGCCAAGACTTGCCTCGGGCACGGCACCAAAGAGATCAACATGAAGAAGCTCCAAGATCCTCTTTGATGAGATAATAGTCTTGGCCTTGTGCACAATGTCATGCATCTTCCCTTCAACACACGACCTACAAACGCGATCCTTTGCAAAGGAAACATTTTCTTTTAGTCCAACAATGAGGCCACTTTTGTGAAGACTTTGCAAAGTTCTCATGTTGACATGGGATAGCCGGCGATGCCATAACCATCCCAAGTCCGCCTTCCCGAAAAGACACATTGCTTGAGTGTTGGTTGACTTCGAAAAGTCTACCACATACAACTCATTTTCAACATGTCCCACGTGAGCGACGTCAAGAGTCTTGCTCCTCAAAAGGACCACAATATCACCATCAAAGAAGACGGAGAACCCCATCTTACTAAGAGAGCGGACGGAAAGTAAATTGTAACCAAGGGATTCGACAAGCATGACGTTCACGATAGTGATATCAGGAGCCACCACAACCTTGCCAAACCCGGATACCTTAGACTTGGACGAGTCCCCATAAGTGACGGTTGCTTGGATGTCATTTGGTCGCAACTCCGTCACTAGTTCTTTGCTTCCGGTCATATGATTAGTGCATCCACTATCAAGAATCCATTTAGTCCCACCGGAAGCATAGTCCTGCAAGAGATCATTGACTAGAGTTAGGACCCGAGTTGGGTCCCTTCATGTTAGCAACAAGGGTCTTTGGAACCCATATAGTGTAGTCAATAAAACCCTCAATAGGACCAACATATTTAGCTTGCACAACACCATAATAATCAACATATAAGAAATGGTGAGGGGTGTTAGTTCCCGCGGAGGAGCTACGAGTAGTGTTGTCCCTCACGACAATACCACCCGAAGCACCATGTTTGTTCTTCTTCTTGTTCTTCTTCTTCTTGTTCCTTTTCTTGGCTACATAGCCAAGACCTTGCTTGCCCACTTGTTGCCTTGGAGCACTCACTTGTGGTCTAGAAATGACCGCATTAGTTCTTGAGGCAACCACTTGTGGGGTGGCAAGCACCACCTTTTCAACTTGAGTGCTTTTGCCCTTGAGCCTTGCTAGCTCATCCTTCAACCTAGCATTTTCTTCAATAATATTTGCATGATCACAAGAAGAAGTAGAAGTGCTAGGATGGTTAGATTGAGTAAGTTGAGTTTGAAGTTGTTCATGCAACTCTTTGAGGGATGAGTGTTGGCTTTCCAAAGCTTTGTGAGCAATGGTTAGCTTTTCAAACTCCTCGGTTAGTTTACCATGACCAACCCCAAACTCTACTTTATCCTTTTTAGCCTTTTTATATTTAGCAATTGCAAGATCACGTTCCTTAATGATTTTAGAGACAAGTTCATTATGAGTAGTTTCAATAGTTTCAAGTTCATCCTCTAGAGAAACTCTACCATCATGCTCTTCTTCAAGAGTCATTGAGAGAGATGCAATTTCATCCGCATCCCTTCTCTCAATCTCACCTTTCTTCTCAAGGGCCTCTTGGGCCTCTCCCAATTGCCTCATGAGATGCTCAAAGTACTTCTTGGTCTCCCCTTGCATGTTAGACATAAAACGGTCCAAGGAGGCTCTTTCCTCTTCTTCTCTAAGACAAGCAATATGTTCTAGTTCACTAGGGGTCTTAGAGTTAGGAGAAGATGATACCTCCGTGGCCTTAGCCATGAAGCACTTGGCATCGCGTTGAGGAAGATTTTCATTGGGGGATTCAAAGAGAGATGACGAAGATGGAGTGGAAGCAATAGCTAGAGCGGCCACTTCACTTGTTGTTTCTTCTTCTTCATCACTCCCGGAATCATACTCCTCTTGAGTCAAGAGCACAAACTTGGTAGGAGTCTTCTTGTTGAAAGGTTTCTTCTTGAAATGAGGTTTCTTGTATTCAACCTTGGACTTGTCCTTGCGGATGAGCTTGCCGCTATGGTTTTCTCTATTCTCATATGGGCATTCCGCAATGAAGTGGTACTTGTCTTGGCAATTGAAGCAAGATCTCACTTTTTGAGCCCCATCATTACCATAACGAGACTTGGTCTTCTCCTCAACAAACTTCTTGCCTTTTGGGGGATTGTTCTAAAACTTTTGCACGGTGAGAGCTATTAGATCCTTTAGGACGGGATCATATTCTTGTTCCTTCAATGGAGGCAATGCTTCTTCACCATCTTCATCATTCTCAACTTCTCTTGCCAACACCTTGGCCTTCAAAGCAACGGAAGCTCCTTGATGCATCCCAATGGCCCTAGCACGGTTGTCAAGAGCATTCTTGGTTTGCACTTTGTAGGAGCTCAACTCTTGCATGACTTGGGTAGAGGTCATGGTGGAGAAATCATGTCTCCCTTGAATGCTCTTCATATCCGTGCCCTCAAAAGGCATCACGGCAATTATGAACTTCCTCTTGATCCAAGCATCATCAATATGTGTTGCACCCGCATTAGAGAAAGCGGTGGCAAGAGATTTGAGCCTCCGATACATGTCAACGTGATCTTCTCCATCACGCATGAAAAATCCTTCGGCCTCATTGGTCAAGGTGTCATAGCGATTTCTTTGCATGCTTTCATTCCCAACAAACATGACGACAAGTGCATCCCATGTCTCTTTGGCGGTGGAGAAGTGTTGAAGATGCGGCATGTGATTGGGGCCCACGGCTTGATGAAGGATGGACAAAGCGGTGTAATTGAGTTGGCAATCTACAACCTCTCTTCTTGTCAGATTCTTGGGATCATATGGCTTTTATCCATCACGAGTGATTCTCCAAAGATCTATACAAGAAGAGTTCAAGTGAGTCTCCATGTAGTATTGCCATTCACGAAAAGAATATGCATCAATTTTAGGTGGATCTCCCCTAGGAATTATATGAGGAAAAGGGATGGGAGGATCGGGAGAATATTGCCCTTCAACGGCATGATATCCTTCCTTTCCCCCCGCACCTTTCTTAGCGGATTGTTCGGCGGAAGCAGTTTTAAGTGGTTCACCATCAACCCCTTTCTTGGCACCCTCCGTTTCCGGAGGGGATGAGTCGGACACCTCCGGTCCTTTGTCTTTGAGGAATTGTGCCATGAATTGACGCAACTCATCAAATTTTGTGTCTATGGATGAGGTCAATGAAGTTCTCAATTCATTGAGATCATCCATGGTCACATTGACATCGGACGGAGTGTCAATCACATCATCTCCCATACTCAAACTCTTAGGCGGTTAAGCCCGATAGAAGAGCCGAGGCTCTGATACCAATTGAAAGTAAAGTATGGGCACCTAGAGGGGGGGGGGGTGAATAGGTGCTACGGCAAATTTTAATTTTTCTCAAATTTAGGCTTGACAAGAAAGGTAAATTCTCTAGATAGTGCAACTAGTGGTGAATTTACCTATATGACAAGACAAGCAATCAAAGCAACAAGTACAAGTAAGTAAAGAGAGGGAGGAACGAGGTAACCGATGGAAGCACACGAAGACACGATGTATTTCCGAGTTCCTCCTTTTTAGGGGAGTACGTCTCGTTGGAGGGGTGTGAGCTCGCCACAAAGGCCTACTCAACGCCACTAAGGCTTCACCCTATTCTCCGATGAACTTCGCCACAAAGGCCTAGTTCACCTTCCACTATAGAACCCCTTTGAGGCGGGGATCAAATCCTTTACAAACACCTTGGGGCACACACCCACAACTTAATTGGGGGCTCCCAACAACTCTTGTATCACCAACAAGAAACAAGATGCCTAGGTTCTCCACAAGAGGAAACCCTAGGCAAGATCCCTCTAGCTAGAGAGGGGTAAATGAAGAACGGGTCGGTGAAGATGTAGATCGGGGCCTTCTCCTTCAATCCTCCAAAGATCTTCAAGATTGGGTGGAGGGATTGGGAGTTATGAGGGATTTGGTGAGTTCTTAAATGCTCATCAATGCTAAGGGGAAGAACTAGATCTTGAGGAAGAAGAGGAGGGGTATTTATAGTCCCTCCTCACAACTAGTCGTTGTGCAGGAAAAAAGGTACCGGAATATCCGGTTCAAGTTTGGACCGGAATATCCGGTCAGTTTGCTCCACGCAGATCTGCAGTGCTGGACCGGATTATCCGGTTGATCTGAAATAATCTGGTACAAATAATCCGGTAGATGCCAGAACGCAAATCTTCTAGTCCTTAGCCATTTTTCCACTTCTTCAACTGCAACCGGAATATCCGGTATAGATATGAAATATCCGGTACAAATAATCTGGTTGACTCCAGTAGCTCAAAACTTCCAGTCCTTAGCAGTTTTTCGCAGCAACCGGAATATCCGGTCCAGGATGAATAATCCGGACCAAATAATCCGGTTAACTCCAGTAGCTCAAAACTTCCAGTCCTTAGCAGTTTTTCGCAGCAACCGGAATATCCGGTCCAGGATGAATAATCCGGACCAAATAATCCGGTTATCTCCAGTAGCTCAAAACTTCCAGTCCTTAGCCATTTTTGTGCTCCTTTCTCAGCAACCGGAATATCCGGTCCAGGATGAATAATCCGGTCCGAATAATCCGGTTGAGTTCTGTCCCAAAAACCTCAGGCCAAACTTCACCGACTTTTCGGTGATCGATGCCGATGTTAAGTATAACACCTGCACACTAAACACCTCGATAAATAGTGTACTTAGTATTGTTAACTAACACACAAAACAATGGGAAAACGAAATGCACTTTCATCTTGCCTGCTGAGAGCTTAGCTGCAGAGACAACTGCTGCCGTGGGCGCAACAGCATGCAAAAGGGCTGCCGCGGGCTCTGCCGTGGGCGCAACCACATGCAAAAGAGCTGCCGCGGGCTCTGCCGCAGAAGAATTCTCTGCCGTGAGCGAAGTAAGAGGAAGAATCGCTGCCTTGGCTGCCGCATGCTGAGTAGACGGCAGGACCAGCACCTGATCTGCCTCCGAAACAGCAGCAGACACCTGCGCCGAGTCCACCTCCAGACCATCAAACTGAGTATACAAGTCCCATGTATCTTTACCAGCCACTAGATCATTTTTGATAGGAGCTGGAGATGAAAAAAGAGCCAAAACCACCTGCCTAGCACGATCAAAAGATTGTCGAACCGATGGAGAGAACAAAACCCCCACCTTGACCGAAGAGGTGACTGTCTTCCCCCCACCATCACCCTGATTAACTTCCGTAGGTTCTGTAGGATTTGGATCCGATGAAGATTCAATCGTTTTACCCGTGAGTTCATTCACCTTGTCTTGGAAATTATCCCCGAGACCATCAGAATCGTCATCACTTTCATCCTCCCCCTCTCTACCCACCATGTCCACATCAGTAGTAGGTAATGGTTCAGTCCCCTCAACCTCAAAAGATAACCTATAGAAACCATCCCTAATAAACATCTGAAAACGTTTAGGGATTTTACGATGACTAGTGCAACCAATACGGATTTGAAGAATTCCATGCTTTCTAGTGAATGGCATATCAATCTCAAGTGTCATGCCAAACATATCCCCGACTGCCCAAAGAGCCAAAAAATCACCTATATGCGGACTTGGGATTCCCTCCACTTGTAACCAAACCTCCGGTAAAATCTCAGCAGGTTCTAGAGCCTTAGGCCAGCTATCAACAGTGATCTCACAAGGGCTGTTTGGGACAACACACCTCCCAAAAACTTTCAAACTCTCCAATTCAGTACTGTTTGGGAATTCCACCTGAAAAACGTTATGACCCATACGAATAACATCCCAAACAAAATCATCAGCCGGAACCAAACGCTGCAGCTGCCAAATAATCCCTGGAATGGTCATCTCTCCACCCGAAACGATGATCGAGGCTAACCGATGATTCTCCATCTTAGGTTTGTAAGTTTCAGTGCACGAAAATTTGAAAAAGATCAAATCCTCGGTGCCATAACCATAAACCTGGATCTTTGGCTTCGGGGCCGTCAACAAATGACACCGCCTATCTCCGTGATCCGGACCCTCACAAATTTGGCACATAGACACAGTACATGCCTTTGATCTGTGTCCCGCAAGGCCACATTGGTAGCATTTTTTCGCCTTTCTAGGGGGTGCAGTAGCCACTACATTAGCCGGACCAGTTGCAGTACCTTGCACTTGTCTCACCACGTTCAGCCGCGGAGCCGTTTCAGACACCACCGGTACAACATGAGATGCCGCTGCTGCAGTTGAAACGGAAGAAGTAGTCGCTGCAGCTAATGGCGCAGGGACAGAAGCAAGCGGCTGCACGACAGCAGCATCTGCCACTCCCTGCTGCAAAAGACCCCGCCCTTGTATCTTCTGACCTCCCTGCACCTGCTGACCTCCTTGCACCTGCTGACCCACGGAAGGCAGAGTCCCGGCCGGCTGAACACTCCATGGACCTGCTGTGTCACGGGAGGCTGAACCACCGCAGTCTGAATATTACCTCCACCACGACCAGAGTTACGAACATCACCATAGCGACCTCGAACTCCTCGATTATCGTATGAATTATACCTAGGGCCGAAGTTCTGACTTTGATTTCCACCATAGTTCCGATCAGCTACAAAGCCGTTGTTATCACCGTGGACCCGACCATCAAACGACCGTCTGCCCCGGCCACCTCCAGCATAATAACCACCACGATTACCTCGGTACGAACCAAATCCAGAACCAGGGTTGAAAGGAGCTGCATGATCCACGAAAGATCCACCCGCAGTTCCGCTAGGACTTCCCTCTTCAAAGTTTGAAAAACCTCCATTGAACCCATTGTTGCGATTGTAGTTGTTGAAACCTCCCTGTTGATTCCACTGGTTATATCCTCCCTGGTTAGAGCCATTACCACGCCCACCACCATGGTGTGTCATTGGCGACGGCGGTGGATGAACCTTCGACCAGAAGTGACGCAGGATGTGACGAAACCCTAAACCAGGGATCGACTGATCCGATACAATACCATCGGTGACTTGAGGAGAACGCTGACCCACTAAAGGCCCGTTTCCAAAGCGATTTTCGGCCCTAAAAGGCTCGTCTTAACAGTAGTAATGGAATTAAAAAAATTTGACCCCCCAGAGCCGGATCTCCGACGAACATCCGATGAAAACACCCTGGATTGTCGTCTTCAGCGGATTGTGGTCCATTCCTCTGCATCGAACGAATCCTCCACGAAGAAAGATGCTTGCATTACTGGAATCTTAGGCACATGAAATTTATTTGGAGTGTGGATGGCATCGACGATCAAGTCCCACTGCGCCGCCATCTTAGCCTGCCGCCTTGCCATCCTCCGCATCTTCTTCCCGGTAGAAAGATCCTGAGACGGATCATCCTCAGGCGTCCTGCAGTCCAACACATAGCGGGAAACCAATTCATTAGTATGATCCGATTTTACCTCCTCATCCGATTCAAAATCTTCGTCGGGTAGGCACCAAAACCGGCTCCCGAGCGGAATCGCCGGCGTGGTACGGTAGCCGGACGAAGAGACCGGGAGCCAGGTCCCCCGCCGGACTAGGTGTCCCCTCCGGCGCAACCCTCCCTGCCACACAACGGTCGCCCCCCAAGACGCCCCCCCAGTCGCCTCACTCATCGCCTCTCAGGGCTTAACTCATGGTACGATATAATCCTAACACGAAACTACTATAAATCAAAGAACACAATATAAGATTTTAAATGGAATAGATGAGAGGTTTGAGAGAAATATTGAAGCACCACGGTAGGAAACACAACAGATATTAAACTAGGTTGATTATTAGTGTGTGTTTTGACTTTAGGATGCATGTTTCCCACTAATATTTCTATACACGATTAAATATTATTTTTAGAAGTACAATCTTTAGAATGAATTCTCAAAATACAATCTTCTTACGCGTAGTATATCTGTGGTCAATATTTGTTCAATCATTAATTTATTTTTGGAAATTTTTGTCACTGAAAGATGTATGAATATTGTTCAAAAACATATTCAACACAATAAAGATGTTGCCCTCCCGTTTGAGAGGGCCACCTTGCTAGTTACTACTAGATACACTAATCTTGAACACACTAGCATACATTTAACACAAGATCTAATTAATTAAAAGAAAACACAAGATCTAATAGCATGCAAAACCCGGATTAGACAATGCGTGTACGCACCTTGACCACTGGAAAACCAAGACGTGTTTGTTCATCGAAAGTTGCACAACGGCAAGCCGAGCACTATCTCGGCCAGAGTCGGCCGTGTACTCGAAGTCGAGCCCCATAAACTTGTCTGGCTCCTGACCAAGCCCTTCCTCGTACACACATAGAACATTGTCGACATCAGCGCTGTCGTCCATATACACGACATCAAGCTTCGAACGTGCCATGTGCGACCACGGGGAGGTAGCGAGTGATGGGCCTCGATTCATGGCGTGCGTGGAAGACAAATAGAGTGGGGATTAGAGAGAGTTTAGGAGGGAGATTAGAGAGAGTATATAGTAGAGGCAGGGGTATATGAACTAGCCGGCCGGAGTTTGTATTATTATGTATGAATTTGCGCTGATCAACTTCCAAAGCATATTTACATGGCAATCAATTAGCGCTGATCAACTTTCAAATCATGGGAAATGAAGGGTTTACGTATGAGCATCATCAGGTTTAGCCTTTAGTCTTGGTTTGTGATACTGAACGATGCTAAAAGGGCTCGCACCAGGCCAAAAGTCGTCACAACCCCTTTAGTCCCGGTTGGTGTCACCAACCGAGACTAAAGGCTCCATTTGAACCGGGACTAGGCCTGGCCGTGCCCCCCGCACTCCTACCCGTTGGAACCGGGACTAATACTCTCATTAGTCTTGTGCCCAAACGCATACGGGATTAAAGCCTTTTGGTCTTCCGAACGGAAACCCTGTTTTCTACTAGTGAGTATACGTTCATTACGATAGAGGGTTCCTTGATGGCGATGAAGGCTGCAGATGCAACCCATTTGGGAGAGGTGGTGGCCATTAGTACACGTTCCATTACGATACTGAGTTCCCTAGCGGCGGTGGCGGCTACGTATTCAAACCGTTTCAGAGAGGTGGTGACCAGCAGCACACGTTCCTTTACGATAGTGGGTCCCCTGGTGGCAGTGGCGGCTTCGGGAAACCCTTCTGAAAGCGGTGGCGGTGAAGGATTTCAGTTCAACTTCGGTTAAAGCACGCCTAGTTTACTGATAATGTCTTATCTTTATATACTCCCTCCGTCTCAAAATAATTGTCTCAACTTTGTCTAGATATAGATGCATCTATACACTAAAACATGTCTAGATACATCCATATTTGGACAAACTTGAGACAATTATTTTGAGACGGAGGGAGTACTAAAACAATATACTGGAGTTTTTCGAGGCACCGGGTTAATCCACATCATCAGAATTATTTAGCCCATTAGATCTGTGTGTAATGGCTTAGATTTAATGAGAGACGGGATAAAACAAATATTCACGTAAAACAACTTTCAACACGTTCTCTCCAAAAGATAAAAACGCCAACACGTTACATCATGAATTGTATACTTAATTATGGTGCCTGCTGAGCGTCCTCCGGTGGATGGAATCCCCCGATCCTCCGCCTTGTAAACCGTCTGATTTAGTTGCTACGAGTGGTTCGGTCGCGATTAATCATCCTCGTCCTTTCGCTCGGTCAACCCTCCCGTCCCCGTAGAGAACAGCGCATACCAAAAAAAAAAGAAAAACAAATGAAAATCTCCTCCGCCGTCCATGAGTCGCGCCAGCACCCCATCGTTGCCGCCGGCGTCCCGCCACTCACAACGACGGCGGCTAGCTTGTAGCACCTGCCCGCCTTGCATGCCCTTGGAGCAAGCGGCCCAGAACCAGTAGAGGGCATGGAGCCCAACGACCATCCCCTTTGCTTTGTAGCACCAGCACCAGTGCACCACCGACGTGTGTTTGTAGCAGCTGTTGAAGGCGTTCTTAGGGTCAACGGCGGCGAGGAGAACTCGCAGCACTGTGGTGTGAGAGATGCGTCCAGCGGCGCGCGATGTTTCCTTGGACTGCGAGGGATGCTCCCGGCGACGACGCGAGATGCTCCCACCGGTGACGAGAGATGCTTCCCACGACAACACGCGATTCTCCCGACAGCGACGAGAGATGCTCTCGACGGCAGCACGTGATGCTTCTGACGGTGGCGGGAGATGCTCTCGACGGCAGCATACGGCAGTAGTAGGAAAGAGGCTACAAATGACGAACAGATTTTGGCTACCGCTGGCGCGACGAGAGATGCTCTCGACGCCAGCGCTGTTCGCCAGCGCGCGCTGGCGAACAGCGCTTCGCCAGCGGTAGTAGGGCTTGGCGCTGGCGAACACTGCCCCGTTCGTCAGCGCTACAACGCCGAGTTTTTTTTTTTGGTATTTTCGTATATAGTGCTGTATTTAACCCGTATATAGGTGCAAATACATTGTATATACACTATTTCTACAAATCACTCCAACTTTTTGATTCACACATATATATATGTTCACATATGCAATACATAAAACCGAGATGCATCGATCGTACCAAAATAAGTTTCATAAATATTATACATGCATTCATGTTTAATACACATCGATCTCAGTAACATGTTTAAGTTGGAACATTTCGACCAAAAGTACCCATCTAAGTTTAACGATCACATGAATACAACGCGCGATATAGAATCTTAGAACATCGACGATTAAAAAAAGAAAATAGATGGGCTTTAGCTTCTGCCTCCGCTTGCGATCTTTCTCTAGGCCAGCGCCATTCACTTCATCATCTCTCTGTAGACGAAGATAAAAAGTATTAGGCAAAGAAAATCACAAGTTCTTAGGAGCACAATTTGTACGGAATAGAATACACACCGTCGATCATTTTTTGGTCGTTGTCTTGTTCTTCTATATCGGGTTGAAGGGAAGAGCACATTTTAACGAGTTGAATGGTCTCTCGTCACCCTGCTTTTGTACAAATTGTAGAAGCTCCTCGTTAGGTGGTTGGCCCCGCGAGCCATAGTAGAAGGCCCCGTTTGAACTTACTACATTCCTATAGATGATTTTCGAGTGCTTGCGCTGGGTGCGACCAAAGTTCGGTCTGTATTCAGCATCAGACGAATGCACCATGCCGCGACACCATTTGTCCAAAGCAAACATAAATTGTAGACTTTGTTGCTCTTTCACGACCTCCAGCATGTGTTGCACGAGGTACCACGTCTCCATCTGGACGCTTGGCGCCTGCTTGGGGCACGGGAACTCCGTCCGGTGTCTGAATACATATTTGCCTCTGTTCAGTTTTAGTCTGCCGCATTATCCTTCCGTCTTGATGTAGCCGTTCATAGCTTCATTGAGAACGGACTTGATGAGGGAGTAGTTCTTCTCCTTGAGTTTACTCCCAGAGTCGAGATATAGGATGTACGAGTCTCTCGTGTAAAGCATGATGAGGGTGCCGTATTTGTTTCGGCGCAAAACAGTTGAAAGAGTCCATATATAATCCTCAAAAATTGTAACCACTATTAATTGCATATGCACAAACTTAAATAAAGATGGGAAATAGACGAACACATGTTATGGCGGCTAATAAATGACTTACTCGGGAAAGTAAGGCAGGAGAACAATCCTCTTGTGCATATGATTCTTCAACAACACCTCTTCAATGTACTTTATCGCTTTTTCCTTGCCATTAGGGTTGTTCAAGTACATGTCTTGCATGTAGTAGGGGTCTACTAACGCGATGATGACAATATTCTGTACGGATAGTTGATACGCCAAAGTGAGCGTAACCAGGCGGAGATTGATGAGTGGAGGGATTGCATGTGAAACATCCTAAATATGTCATCAAATCTCACGATGATCATGTCCGCGTTGCCTTTAATGACAAATCCCACCATAGATAGCACCTTTGCGACCAAAACCGGCAGCGTTTGATTTTTCTCCTTGAGAAGCGTCTCCTCCAGAAATAGAACACCATCATGGATGCTAAGAATATCACCGGTCAACAAGGCGACCAACCTCGTGCGGGGTCAGATCATACACCGTTAGTGCTTGATTCTGAGGATCATGCCCACGTGGGGAATATAAGCCATTTTTCATTTGAGCTCTCTTTGTTACGTCAGGAGGGTTTCTATGATATCATCCTTCGTGAGTGGAATACGGTTACTACGGGGGCATCCCCTATTGAACGTTGGCAGAACAAGATACGACACTTGCGCCAATTTTTGAGTGGATGGGCAAAAAATCTGTCTGGTCAATATAAACTCTTAAAAGATCAATTTACGCAATTAATTGATAAGCTAGATATTAAGGCTGAGACTATTAATTTGAGTACGGCTGAGAGAGCTGCAAAAAAAGAGGCTGAGGATGGGTTAGCATAGTTGAGACGGGATGAAGAGGCTAAATGGGCTCAAAGAGCAAAGCTGAACCACATTCAGCAGGGTGGTAGTATTTCGAAATATTTCCACCTTATTGCTAATGGTAAACACCGTAAAAAGAAAATTTATCAACTCGAGCAGGATGAAGGAACGATTGTTGGGGAAGCAAATCTAAAAGTTTTCATATCTGAATACTACAAGAAACTGTTTGGAGCACCGGCTCCAAGTTTTGTTGCTTTAGTGGAGCATATGAATGAGGATATGCCTCAAATCTCTTCCGAGGAAAATGATATTCTCACAGCTCCGTTTACGGAAAAGGAGGTCTTTGAAGCAATTTCTCTTATGGAGCATTATAAGGCCCCCAGACCAAACGGGTTTCCTGCGGAGTTTTATCAAAAGTTTTGGGACGTCATTAAAAGAGATTTAATGGCTATGTTCTATCAGTTATTTCTGGGGGAACTTCATTTATTTAAACTAAACTTTGGGGTAATTACGTTATTACCTAAGAAAGAAGATGCTAGTTGTATTGAGCAATTTAGACCGATTTTCCTCCTCAATGTCAGTTTCAAGGTTTTTACTAAAGTGGGTACTAACAGGGTAACATCTATAGCGAGTAGAGTTATCCGACCATCTCAATAAGCTTTTGTGCCCGGTTGAAATATTTTAGAAGGAGTGGTGGTCTTGCATGAGACTATTCATGAACTGAAAAAGAAAAAAAATGGATGGTGTGCTTCTTAAGATCGATTTCGAGAAAGCATATGATAAAGTTAATTGGTCTTTTTTGCAACAAGTGTTGAGAATGAAAGGTTTTTCACCAAAGTGGTGTGATTGGATAGCTCGTTTTGTTCAGGGAGGTAGTGTGGGTATTCACGTTAATGATGATATCGGTCATTATTTTCAAACATTAAAAGGTTTAAGGCAGGGGGATCCGTTGTCTCCCATTCTTTTTAATCTCGTCGCGGATATGTTGGCTATTCTCATTTCTCGTGCAAAGGAGGATGGTCAGGTGGGAGGGTTGATACCACATCTTGTTGAAGGTGGGGTATCAATTCTCCAATACGCGGATGATACAATCCTTTTTTTTTGGAGCATGATTTGAAAAAGGCTCTAAATATGAAACTTATTCTTGCGTTATTCGAACAACTTTCGGGTTTAAAGATTAATTTTCATAAGAGCGAGCTTTTTTGTTTTGGTAAGGCCAAGGAGGTTCAAGAAGACTATCGTCAAATTTTCGGTTGTGACATAGGATGTTTACCGTTGAAATACCTGGGGATTCCGATTCATTATAAAAAATTGTTAAATAAAGAATGGAAACCAGTGGAAGATCGTTTTGAACATAAGTTAAGTTCGTGGATTGGGAAATTATTGTCATATGGGGATCGTCTCATTTTGATCAATTCGGTTTTAACCAGTCTCCCGATGTTCCTTCTTTCGTTTTTCGAAATACCGAAAGGAGTGAGGAAAAGACTCGATTTTTACAGATCACGTTTCTTTTGGCAAAGTGATAGCAAAAAGAAAAAGTATAGGCTAACTAAATGGAACATTGTGTGTCGGCCAAAAGATCAAGGGGGGTTGGGTATTGAGGTTCTTGATGTAAAGAATAAATGTCTACTAAGCAAATGGTTTCATAAGATTTTGCATGAGGAAGGGGTGTGGCAGGAGATTCTTGTAAACAAATATTTAGGGGACAAAACGTTGTCCCTGGTTGAAGCAAGGGCCTCGGATTTACCTTTTTGGAAAGGTCTGATGCGAGTAAAGGACATTTTCTTCGATAGATGTTCCTTTGTTCTGGGGATGGACAATCGATGCGATTTTGGGAGGATATATGGTTAGGGGATAATGCGTTGTCCCAAGAATATCCTTCATTATATTCGATCTTGCACCATAGGAATGTTTCCGTAGCAATCTTGCTAGAAAACAATCCACTTAATGTCCAATTTAGGAGGCTAATTACTGGTGAGAGGAGGGCGCGATGGCTGCATCTCGTTGAGCGTCTGATGGGTGTTTCGTTATCCCAGGATTTAGATGCATTTCGATGGAATCTAACACCAAGCGGGGTGTTTTCTGTCAAATCCTTTTATGCAGATCTTATGCATGGATCCACAATGTATTTACGTAAATATTTGTGGAAACTTAAGGTGCCTCTCAAAATAAAAATCTTCCTCTGGTTCGTTAATCGAAATGTTATTTTGACTAAAGATAATTTGGCTAAGAGAGGATGAACTGGTGATAAGAAGTGTGTTTTTTGTGGTACGGATGAAACTGTGGATCACCTATTTATTTATTGTCCTTTCGTTAGAGATATGTGGTGTTTGATTCACTTCACATTTGGTATACATCCACCGAATATTATTGCGAATATGTTTGGTGGATGGTTGAATGGGATAGATACCGCTACTAGAGCACGTATTCGAATAGTCGTGTCCGCGGTTTTAGGGAGATATGGAATTGTCGAAATGATATCGTGTTTAACAAAAAACAAAATGCTCATTTCTTTCAGGTTATCAACAAGGTGGTGTATTCTATCCAAACTTGGTCCTTCCTGCTGCCTGCCGATCAGCGAGGACTTATGGATACAGGGTGTGCTCGAATGATGGCGGTCGTTCGGGCTACTTACAGTCGGGATGGGTGGCTTAATCATCGGCGCCTCGATGTTTAGGGCTGCGTTTTCTTGTTTTTTGCTTTTTGGTGCAAAGAGTTGCGTTTTGTACCTGTAAGGGGTTCTCCCCAAGACTATTATTACTCTGCTTAATAAAAACCTAGTTGTGTGCATCATTTTGATGCAGAGGCTGAGACCGAAAGGTTTCCATTTAAAAGAAAACACAACCCCGAGAACAGCAAGAACCCACCAACATTGATGGAGAAACCGACCCTTTGCGGAGATGCATCAACGCCAGTAGCTCCGCCACCTGCGCAAGATAACGCAGCCCCGAATCTAACGAAAAACTATGAAGGAGAACCAGGCAAGGCTGGCGCCACGGAGGATCGCTGAACAGAGCACCTGTTTCCGGTCATCATACCCCGCTCGAATCCATCATTAGCAGCTTCGACTTCACAGAAAAAAACAAGCCAAGGCAGACCCTCGAACACGCCGAAAAAGAACCGACTACAGAAGCCAAAGTCGCTTCTTGGACATCGCTCATGTTCACAATCATTGCCACAGAAGCCTCAACACGAACAGTTTAGCACCGCTGCAACAACAGCCTCGCCACGCCTCCCTCTAGCATGGCACCCTCCCACAACCATAGGTCCCTCCCGCCGGCCATGACTCCAAGAACGATGCCCCCAAGGGGGAGAATGATGTAGAACACCATCATCGCCCGATCTCGAGAGGATCTAGGGTTTCCCCTGCAGTGTCTGTGGCAGAAGGCGGCACCACGTCTCGACGGCGTCTCAAGGAAGAGAAACGGCGCCCGAAGGCGTCGTCGGCGCCTGCCACGACAAAATTCGGAACAGAGCTTTCACTCGACGTAGTTTTACCTTGCATTTTCCGGCCGCGAGACCAACCAGCCCACCAAGCTTCCTCTGCCGAATCACCATCACCTCGAGGAGCAGCCGTAAAATTCGTAACGACTGATTATTGTCAATCTAGCATGCCTAAAATCATCAACATGCATAGACTGTTTACTTAAACAAGAGAACATAAATATGTTTAATTTACATCATAGGAAAAGACGTCAACGTGATTTTGACGGGATGACCTGAGGTATGCTCGAAATAGTGGTCGCTCATGTTTTATAAAGATTCAAAACTGGTTATATGAATCAAGACAACCGTGCCCAATGCATGCCGTGGGATATATGACTCAACCAGAATCCTTTCCAATACATCCCGGACACGAGATATGAATAATAGATTTATGTCCATTTAATAATGCGATACATGTGTAAGAAATTTTGCAGGCAGCAACATGCCATGTCAAGTATACACACGTAGTTACAATTGTTCTAGAAAGTATAATTCATTCAAAAACAACATAGGTAAGATAACGGAGAACAAACTACAACTCGAGAACTACCGGGACATGTTATGACTTCCAGTGAGTATATACCGCCATACCTACAAATTTTAAGGAAAAATGTAGGAGCGACTCCGAGAGAATAATAATGGTCAGCCTATATGCACCGAGGTTGTCCATATAGTAGAAAAAAAAGATACTTCACATAGCATGTCATGTAATTGGTGTGGCGGCAGTTAAGCAAACCGAAGATACTTCATGGAGCATGAAACATACAAGGGGAAAGAAAACGAAATAAAGAATAAGAGAAGCTGAATATATATGAAAGGTTGATATGTGGAAGATGTTAGTTTCAGTTGAGAAATAGATTTTTTAACTATCATTCAATCCCATTGATGAACCTAAAATTAACAAATCTATAGTATATGTCCCTCCAAAGCAATATTTAGGAAGTATTTTATTTTTTTATCTTATTTTTTCTACCCTTAATTCTTTTCCAATTCCAAATTAGTAGTACTTTCTATTTCACAACAGAAGTGAGCTGGGAACTACAACCCCTTTAATCCCGGTTGGTGTCACCAACCGAGACTAAAGGCCCTATTTGAACCGGGACTAAGCCTGGCCGTGCCCGCTGCACTCCTAGCCGTTGGAACCGGGACTAATACTCTCATTAGTCTCGTGCCCAAACGCAGACGGGATTAAAGCCTTTTGATCTTCCGAACGAAAACCCTGTTTTCTACTAGTGAGTATACGTTCATTACAAAAGAGAGTTCCTTGATGGTGGTGAAGGCCGCAGATGCAACCCATTTGGGAGAGGTGGTGGCCATTAGTACACGTTCCATTACGATACTGAGTTCCCTGGTGGCGGTGGCGGCTACGGATTCAAACCGTTTCAGAGAGGTGGTGACCAGCAGTACACGTTCCTTTACGATAGTGGGTTCCCTGGTGGCAGTGGCGGCTTCGGGAAACCCTTCTAAAGGCGGTGGCGGCGAAGGATTTCAGTTTAACTTCTGTTAAAGCACACATACTTTCCTGATATTGTCTTATCTTTATATACTAAAACAATATACAGGAGTTTTTCGAGGCACCAGGTTAATCCACATCATCATAATTATTTAGCCCGTTAGATCTGTGTGTAATGGCTTAGATTTAATGAGCGACGGGATAAAACAAATATTCAGATAAAACAACTTTCAACATGTTCCCTCCAAAAGATAAAAACGCCAACACGTTACATCATGAATTGTATACTTAATTATGGTGCGTGCTGAGCGTCCTCCGAGGGATGGAATCCCCCGATCCTCCTCCTTGTAAACCATCCGATTTAGTTGCTACGAGTGGTTCGATCGCGATTAGTCATCCTCGACTTTTCCCTCGGTCAACCCTCCCGTCCCTGTAGAGGACAGGGCATACCAAAAAAAAAACAAATGAAAATCTCCTCCTCCATTCATGAGTCGTGACAACACCCCATCGGTACCACCGGCGTCCCGCCACTCACAACGACAGCGGCTGGCTTGTAGCACCTGCCCGCCTTGCATGCCCTTGGAGCAAGCGGCCCAGAACCAGTAGAGGGCATGGAGCCCCGCGACCATCCCCTTTCACTGGTAGAAAATAGGCCTTCAGTCCCGGTTCGCAAAGGCCATTAGTCCCGGCCGCGCAACTGGGACTAAATACGCGCGACTAAAGACCCCCCCTATAGTCGCGCCTCTTACGGACCGGGACTAAAGGCCCGTCCACGTGGGCGCCAGGAGTCCGCCGGGGCGGAGGACCTTTAGTCCCGATTCTCGTGGCTAACCGGGACTGAAGGCCTCCTCCGCAGCTTTAGGGTTTTAGCCCCCCCTAAAGCTGGTTTCTTTTTAATTTGTTTTGTTTTATTTCTTTTATATTTTATTTTGTGTTTTATTTTAATTTTGATGAAGTTTCAGTACACATATATATTCTACGGTACTATATACATGCATATATGAAATTTCAAACAACAAGAATTCAATAAGAATATATAATATATATTCAATCTCGGGTGACCATATATAACTTCGAACAAGTTTCCATACACAATTACGATGGATATACATAACTTCGAACAAGTTTCAATCTAGGAGATGCATAAGGAAAAATCCTGCTAAGTCCTCTTGAATTGGTCTTCGTCGGACGTATAGTGTTCTCCTTTAGGATCGATGACATGCCTAAGGAAAAATCCTGCTATTTCCTCTTGAATTGGTCGGAAGCGAGCTTCTGGACTAAGCGTCCTCCGCAAGTTATTGAGACTCTTCCGCGTGCTCTCCGACTTCTTCTTCTCAGAATTTTCTTTCCGTATGTTCTCACAAACATAGTATCCACATAGATTGGTCCCCGGTGGCTGCTTATCCACACGGACTAAAATTTTAAATTCTAGCTGATGCTTGAATTCACCGACAATTTCTTTTTAGAACCGTCTCCAAACTCTACAGGGGAAAGAAAATTAAATGAACAAGGGAGTTATTAGCTACTGCATATTAGGAAATGAACAAAAGAGACCGATCGATATAGAGCGCAAATGATTGAAAATAATTACCTTTGCAGCATTTTTCTCATGTCGATCCAAAGCTTTGGATCTGAATCCATAGAGTCCATGATAAAAACTATGGAGGTGTGAAGTTCAATTTTTAGCAGCATCCAGTGGAACCTGCGGACACGTTACATGCACAGTCATGCATAACTTATCGATTAGACATACCATGCATGGAGTAAACAAAAGAGAATGGGCACAAGAGAGAAACACTCACCCAAAATGGTAAGGAAATAGAATATGACTTTTGAGTTGATGCTTTTTAAGAAAATTGTACAAGTCTTTCTCCACGTCTAGGGGGTAATATTGTAACACATGTCCATTAATGATTTGTGGGTCAATCAACCCAACATCATGGATGTGTCTTATTTTGCATTCCCAAATCTTCAATCTGCATAATAGCGTGCGCAACAATATAGTTAGGACAATATATATATAGTGCAGGCAATGAAGAACGAGATGAGGTAGAAATAAATCACTTACAGAACGTAGCAACTTAGGATAGATTTGTCGAGCTCGCGCAGATTGAACAGCTGGAACAATTCACTCATCTCAACTGCTACAGAGTAATTTTTGGTGTGATGTTCCTCTGTAACATCCACATGAACATATTCTTTGTCGGAATATGATATGAAATTTTTGTACCAACGTAGCAGATTTTGCATTACTGGTGGTAGACTCTTTTCCTGCGCAGGCTCGACGAGAGGCCCTTTCTTCCCATATTGTAATGCTACCTCAGCCATTGGCGCATCGTCCAGGCCTAACAAGGCACGAAGAGACATACCCATCTCGAACGCATTTTCTACAGTCAATCCCATTGCTGCCGCAGCTGCTCTGACCTCGGGGTCCTGTTCCGGACCGGTTTTCACTATGAGCGGGGGGATCGATTGTTTACTCTGCATCCCGAGCTGGTCAACTTGTTTCCCGCTTTTTTCCCTTTCTTCTTTCTCCTCCATCAATATATATGCTTGCCTACGAAGTTCACTTTCATAGTCTTTAGGAAAATTCTTCTCGGCTTGGGACGGTGTCGACAAAAAACCCGTAGCCCACTTCTGTACCGACGGAGGGTATACTTCCTTGGGATTAGGCTCCCTTAGCGCCTTCCGATCGGCCGACCATTTCTCATACTCAGCCTTCGCGGCCAATTTGGTTTCAGCATCACTAAGTTCCCAAGCCCTTGGGGGGTAGGCTTCAGTGATGGCTCCGGTACCCGTGTGGTCTTCGGTACATAAGCCTCCGGGTTAATAGTCTAAGAGCGGGTTTCCTTGCTGTCCGCCTGCTTCTGTTTCTTCGCCGGAGGAGGAATGGGGGGCGACGGCTGCTTATCCGCCGGAGGAGGAATGGGGGCGACGACTGATTATCCGCCGGAGGAGGAATGGGGGGCGACGGCTGCTTATCCGCCGGAGGAGGATTGGGGGGCGGCGGCTGCTTATCCGTCGGAGATTCTGGATCGGGGGGCGGCGTCGAATGGCGTGAAGGAGGCGTAGGTGAACCAGCACCAACACCACCACCACCACCACCTGCACTATCGGAGGGGGGTGGACTTGCTGGCCTTGGCGTCTCGCCTGGAAACACTATGTACTTCTTTTTCCATAGAATGAACTGGCGCTTGACATCTCCAAGTCTTCTCTCCCCTTCGGGTGTAGCTATGTCAATCTCCAGGTCCTGAAACACTTGGACTATGTCTTCCACCGTGACACGAGCTTAGCCATATGGAATGGGGTTGTTGTGGTGGAGTGCTCCAGGTGTATAGGGTAAAGCACTGCCGGTAGCTACCTTCGTGGAAATGTTCCCCACGGGATAATGCAGATCACATTCTTTCATCTCCTTTACATCATCCATGGGGTACTGAGGCTCCGGTGCACGACTCTCGATCATCGGTGCAGTAGCACCTGCAGGCGGGGCCTCCGTGGAAGCCACGCTACTTCTCCGCTGATGCTGGCTTCCAAGATCCGCTTCATGATCTTCATGCGGCCTTGCAGCCGTCGATCTTTCTTTCTCAAGTATTCCATGCACGGACTGCTTCAACTCACTAAATTACGATGCAAGCTTCGCCAGAAGATCTGCATCCCGGTCCGTCTTTCTCTTACAGCTTCTGTAACAGTACGGGTCATTTTCCTGGGAAAACCCTACTTTCCACGGCATTCTGCCTTTGCCTCGTATATGTCCTCCGTGTTCAGGATTCCCGAGGGCATGGGTCAGTGTGTCTCTCTCTCTGTTGAACGTGATCAAGCCCTGTTGAGCTTTGGCCATTGCGTCAATAAGGTCTTGGGTGGGAGCAAACGTTTTCTGCCGATGAACACACGCCCCTGTCTCCGGGTCTAGCGACCCCCCATGCCCGTACCACCACATTTTGGCTCTTTCGTCCCATCCCTCTGTACCTAGAGGGATTCCTCGCGCCCTCAGGCCGTCCTCCATCTTCTGCCACTTAGGCGCCGAAACGCGGTATCCTCCTGGCCCCATAAGGCCATAACATGATGGTACTGTTTCTTATCCGCATTAACCTTATTTTTTTCGATATTTCCTTGAAATGCTCCGATTTCTTCTTCGTCACAAATTCTGGCCAATCAGCTCTCAGTTTCTCATGTTGTCCAGTGAAAATCGGAGTCTTGCCCTGGCTGACATATTCACGGAACAATTTTTTCTGAAGTTCCGGAATGCTTCGGCCATCTTCTGAAGAGCGAACTCTTTGACTAGCCTCCTCCTCTGACGTCCACCCGGAACCTCGTTATCGAATTCATCTTTTTTGTTGTATTCCGGAGGTAGAATAAAATGTACCATAAGCTTTCTCCACATATCCTTTTTCGTTCTCTTGTCGACATAAATGAAACCAAGACCTGCTTTCTTTGGCTCCTTCCATTCCTGGACGGTGATCGGGACGTTGTCTCTAACAATGACTCCGCATTGGTTGATAAACTTTGTGGTGTGTTGTAGGGGCCTGCCGGTTTCACCGACTGATTCGATGGTATATGTTTCTCCTTCTTTCATCGCCCTGGATTTGCCACGCTTTGTCGTACTCGATCCGGCCGAGGGCTAAAATAAGAAAGAGAGTCGCGCGCGTTAATGCATATGTATTCACATTTCAGTAAGTTTGTATCACGAGATGCTCAATGTATATATATATATACCTCGCCGGAGGTGGTTGGTCTTTGCAATTGGAGATCGTCGTTTGTCGACGGTTCACCTTCGTCGACAATGTCCGTTCCTTCACCCTCTTGATCATCGACAATGTCCGTTTCTCCACCTTCTAGATCATCAAGGTTCAGATAAGAAGAGACTACATCATCTTCTGGGCCCGGCACATAAGGGATCTCGTTGGATTTGATGTCGAATATATAACCTTCAGCCTCCTGATCCGTAAGCGGCAAGGCTCTATTGTCCGCCATATGTCACTCCTGCAGACATGCATGTAGTAAAAATTAATTAAGTATATAGGATACTTAGCAAATATTGTTGTAGAAGGAGGGAAAACAGATTGCTAGGGTTTTGGGTGGAAGAACGATGACCACCGGAGGGGGAAAACCATACTTTAGAGGTGTGTCGAAGATTAGTTGCTCAAATGACTTGGAGAACCCCATAGCTAGGTTGCATTTGCTTTCCTGGTCATTTTGGTATATTACACTTAATATTCTGAATTTATTGAATTAAAACTTATTTTCATTATTTTAATGAATTTAATTCTAATTCAAATATGGTCTCATTTTGAACTTTGTCAAACATGATTGAAAATGATATAAACAGATAGCTTACATTTTTGTGAACATTTTGCATATTTTTCCATAATTTTTGGAATTATAAATTAAAAGTTATTTAATTTAGAAGATTTAATTATTTTCTGTAATTCCATATACAGTGGGCCCCACGTGTCACGATGACGTCATTTTAAAAAAAACTCTCGCCAACACGTGGCCAGGTGACGTCATCATCATGATGTCACCCTGGCGTCACACGGTGGCCGGCGGTGGTAGATTCGGCTCTCGGGTCTCCGGCGAAATTATCGATTCCGGCCACGGGGGAGGGAACGGAGACGATGGGAGGGACGAGGAGCGGCGGGAGGATGTCGTGGCGGTGGAGGATGTCGTGGTGGCGGGACGACGGTGACGGAGGGCACGGCCGAGGAGCGGTGACGAGGAACGGACGAGGAGCAGCGGGATGACGGGCGCAGGGGCGGCGGGCACCTACCGGAGATGACGGCGGCGCGTCCTCTGTGTCTCTGCGGGCGGACTCGGCGACGGCGGCGCGGAGAAGACGAGCAACTGCGGCGCAGAGAAGACGAGTGAAAGGTCCTTAGAAAAATTTCGGGGGCGCGGAGAATATATAGGGCCAGCCTTTAGTCCCGGTTGGGGACACCAACCGCGACTAAAGGTCCCCTCCGGGTACCCTCCGCGGGCCTTTAGTCGCGGTTCGTGTCACCAACCGGGACTAAAGGGGTACCTTTAGTCGCGGTTGGTGTCACGAAACGCGACTAAAGGTTTTTTCGCGGCGTTTTCGTTCCCGCGCGGAGAGAGCCTTTAGTCGCGGTTCGTGTCACGAACCGCGACTAAAGGTGCTTTTTCAAAATACTTTTCGTTTTAAAATCTTAAAAATGCAAATAATATGTCAAACAATTCGGAAAAATAAAACTAATTCATTTTAAAATCTAAAAAATACAAATAATATATCAAAAAATTCAGAAAAATAAAACTACTTCATTTTAAAATCTTAAAAGTACAAATAATATATATCAGAAAATTCAGAAAAATAAAACTACTTCATTTTAAAATCTTAAAAGTACAAATAATATATCAGAAAATTCAGAAAAATAAAACTAATTCATTTTAAAATCTTACAAATACAAATATTATATCTAAAAATTCAGAAAAATAAAACTACTTCATTTTAAAATCTTAAAAATACAAATAATATATCAGAAAATTTAGAAAAATAAAACCCCTTTAGTCCCGACATGTTTTACCAACCGAGACGAAATGGTTAGGGTTTTGTTCCCTCCAATCAGAAAGATTCACACACATCTTGGATATATATATATATATATATATATAGATAAAAAAGGCAATACATAATGGCAAGAGTGGATCTAAACCTAAACGGAGAGCATAGATGCATGATCGATCTATATAATGGCAAGACACTGTGGATCTGATATCTGCTAGTCATACTCCTGCCTAGCCCTATAGTACTCTGACTCGTAGTCGTCGTAGTCGCCGCCGTCGTCGTCACTATCGTCTGACGGTGCTCTGCACTCCCTCGGAGGATCACGACTCCAGGACTGGGCGTGAGGGTAGCGCAGGCGGGGGATATCGCCGGCCCTGATGTATTCCATGACGCTCTATAGAGTCCGGCCGTACCACCATAGCCGACGACCGGCCTCGTGAAAGTTCCCAGGAGGCAGACCGTCCTCCTCATATCTGGCGAGCGCCCTCTCACGCCGATTGATGAAGAGGCATCCCAAGTATGTTGGTTATCGGGATGCCAACTGGGATTCCTCCGCTGCTCCGGCGTGAGCTCGTGGTAGTAGTGGTTTGTGATGGCCGCCTGACGCGCCACACCTTGAGAAAGAGGAGGGACCGGCACTCCTCCGGCGCTCAGCATCCAACCGGCAGGAACGTTGTAGCCGCACGGGCAGGGGTAGTTCGAGGTGGAAAGTGCCTCCGCCTGGATGAATGTTAGAGTGGGTACGGTAGAAGCCATGAGAGAGTGGTGAGTTTGTATGTGTTTATGCCAATGGTGTGGCAATGAATACATATATATAGCGAGAAGAAAACATATATCCTTTTAGTCCCGGCCCGTTTTACGAACCGGGACTAAATGGTACGGGTTTCATTGGGAAACGGATCATCCCTTTAGTCCCGGTTGGGGACACCAACCGGGACTAAATGGGTTAGGGTTTCGTTTGGACCAATCAGATAGAATCACACGGATCGTGTGTTTCTTTCAAGCGCTTGTGAGTCGTTGGATCCGGGGTGTGTTTCTTTCGAGCTGTTGTGAGCCGTTCGATCAGGGCTACGGTGTGTTTCTTTCGAGCTGTTGTGAGCCGTTGGATGAGGGTGTTTCTTAACCGTTGGATCAAAACCCTAGCACAACACTTTGTGAGCCGGAGGAACCTATATATAGCCCACCTTCATACACCGGTCAGTTCATCGAGCAAATACAAAACATCCGGATTCGCCATCATACGTCCTGCCGTGCATTTGGTATGCATATTGCACCCAGTTGCCACGGTGGGGCTGTATGATGGCGATATCGATTGTTTTGTTCTACATCTCCCTTTAAGGTTTGATACATCATATATTCAGTTCATCGAGCAAATACAAAACATCCGGATTCGCCATCGTACGTCCTGCCGTGCATTTGGTATGCATATTGCACCGAGTAGCCACGGTAGGGCTGTATGATGGTGATACCGATTGTTTTTTTCTACACCCCCCTTTAACACATCCATCCATGCTTGGGTCAGTGTTCATTTCTAGCTCGGGTAGTAATGTGCAACTATTTGCTTGGTTGTGTTAGGGTGGCGCGTGGCGCGGGAGTTGTGATGCGTGGCGCGGGAGTTGTGACGCGTGGCCAGGAGGGCGCGATATAAACTGTCGCGCCTCGAGCGCGTCTTCTCCTCTCCACGCGCCCACTCCTCTCCAGGCACCGTCGCGCTTCCACCATGCCTCCGAGGAGGAA
Organism: Alopecurus myosuroides; assembly: GCA_028641055.1. Lineage (NCBI taxonomy): Eukaryota > Viridiplantae > Streptophyta > Magnoliopsida > Poales > Poaceae > Alopecurus > Alopecurus myosuroides. The sequence continues at coordinate 21,402,927 of CM054058.1, forward strand.
CAGCACCACCGGCTTCCGTGGCGTCCGAGCACGGCAGAACGGAATGTTCAGCGCAGATCTCCGCTGGGGGGACGACCGCATCCCCCTCGGCTCCTTTGCGACGGCGGCGGAGGTCGCCCGCGCCTGGGACGCAGCGGCCTGGCGCCTCAACCGCCCTCGGTTGCTGATGAACTTCAACGACTGCCACACCGTCTGGGAAGCGGAGGCCAGGGCGCCGAAGCCGCAAATCGTCACTGCCGCCGACCACCTCCACCTCTGTCACCACGCGTTTCAGGGCCTAGTCGACGCCAGGGAAGACCGCGTCGTCCGCGAGTATTACCGGAACAACCCGGGGGAGGAGAGCGCCGACGGGGAGCTCTGTGGCAGACCCGCGCGGCTGAGCGGGCGGAGCGCCGCCTCGAACGACACCTCGCGTTAGATGCCGCTCGGGAGGCGAGGACGAAGGCGCTGCAAGAGTTGGTTCGGGCCGACCACGCCGGCGAAGTCTGGGCCTCCGACGATCCGAGGTAGGGGCCTATCTCGGACATACCATCATGCACCTCCGACGACGGCGAGGAGGTCACCGACGAGTTCGACGACGACGATGACCCGGAGGAGGTCACCGACGAGTTCCCCAACGACGACGACGAGGAGTAGTGTTCGTCTGTTTTCTCTTTTTAATAAAAGAATTGGTATTCTGTTTTCTGTTTTTAATAAAAGTTATAAAATCAGATATTTTATCTCACAAGGTTTTGAGACATTTAAGTAACCTTCTGTTTTCCATGTTTTCCAGTCGTTTTCTCAAATATTTTGCAAAGGAGTTAGTCTTAAACACATCAGAGATAATATAATTCACATGATCCATTCAAAAAAGTTTGGTACAATAAATTATTACACATCAATTCTTCCCTTGTGTCCCCGCTTTCTTACGATTTGGCCGTATCCATGGAGCATCCTCATCATTTAACTTAATGCTTGGGTCAGTGTTGACTTTGAAGGGTGGAATTTCACCAAACATATTATAATCTTCTGACATGTCTGTCTTGTCCTCCACTCCCATGATGTTTCTTTTCCCTGAATGAACAATGTGGCGCTTTAGATCATCGCATGGTGTACTGATCGTTTTTTTATCTTTCCGTTTCCTCGGTTTGCTACTCATGTCCTTCAAATAGAAAACCTGAGCGATATCTTTGGCTAGGACGAATGGTTCGTCAAGGTAACCAAGATTGTCGAAATCGACCATTGTCATTCCGTATTGCTCGTACACCTTTACCCCACCTCCTGCTAGCTTGAACCATTTGCACCGGAACAAAGGGACCTTAAAGGAGGGTCCATAGTCAAGTTCCCATATCTCCTCTATGTAACCATAATATGTGACCTTTTGCCCAATCTCGGTTGCTGCATCAAAGCGAACACCACTGTTTTGGTTGGTGCTCTTTTTATCTTGGGAGATCGTGTAAAATGTATTCCCATTAATCTCGTACCCTTGGAAAGTTGTTATAGTCGAAGATGGTGTCTTGGCCAACATGTACAGCTGATCTCCAACATCATTGTCATTCATTAAATGTTTTTGCAACCAACTGCCGAAAGTCTCCATGTGGGCCTTTCTAATCCATGATTCAGGCTTCCCTGGGTTGTCCGAGCGTAAAATATTCTTGTGTTGCTCGAAGTACGGAGCCACCAAGCTCGAATTTTGCAGAACTGTGTGGTGTGCTTCAGTCATAGAATGACCTACCATACATATCGTTGATTTCCTTCCGATCGTGCCTTTTCCACTTAGTCTCCCCTCGTGCCGCGATTGAGGAATACCAATCGGCTTAAGGTCAGGAACATAGTTAATACAGAACTCAATTACCTCCTCATTTCCATAGCCCTTTACGATGCTTCCTTCTGGCCTAGCACGGTTACGAACATATTTCTTTAATACTCCCATAAACCTCTCGAAGGGGAACATATTGTGTAGAAATACAGGACCGAGAATGGAAATCTCTTCGACTAGGTGGACCAGGAGGTGCGTCATAATATTGAAGAAGGATGGTGGAAACACCAACTCGAAACTGACAAGACATTGGACCATATCGTTCTGTAACCGTGGTAGATCTTCTGGACTGATTACCTTGTGAGAGATTGCATTGAGGAATGCACATAGCTTCACAATGGCTACTCAAACATTTTCCGGTAGGAGCCAACTCAAAGCAATCGGAAGCAATTGCGTCATAATCACGTAGCAGTCGTGAGACTTCAGGTTTTGGAACTTTTTGTCCGCCATGTTTATTATTCCCTTTATATTCGACGAGAAGCCAGATGGGACCTTCATACTGCTCAGGCATTCAAAAAAAATGACCTTCTCTTCTTTCGTAAGAGCGTAGCTGGCACGACCTTGAAACCATTCCGGATGCCGGTCATCTAGGTCTTTCAAAAGTTGTTGGTCCTGCCGTGCTTCCTTTGTATCATTTGTCTTCCCATACACGCCCAAGAAGCTTAGCAGGTTCACGCAAATATTCTTCGTAACATGCATCATGTCGATTGCAGAGCGGACATCTAGGAATTTCCAATATTGTAGCTCCCAAAATATTGATTTCTTCTTCACATGGGTACGTGCCCGTCAACTCCCAGCGGAACTAATTGTCCGCCAGGACCCTTTCCAAAGATGACTTTCAAATCCTTGACGATATCAAATATCTCAGCTCCAGTACGTTCCGCAGGCTTCGGCCCGTGATCTGCCTTGCCGTTGAAATGCTTGCCTTTCTTTCTTACGTTATGATTTTGGGGAAGAAATCGACGATGATCCAGGTACACATTCTTCCTACAATCATCCAAAAATACACTTTCAGTCTCATGTAAGCAGTGTGTGCATGCTTTGTATCCCTTATTTGACTGTGCCGAAAGGTTACTGAGAGCAGGCCAATCGTTGATGGTTACAAAAAGCAACGCTTGTAGGTCAAATTCCTCTTCTTTGTGCTCATCCCACACAGGTACACCAGGTCTGCCCCACAACTGTAAAAGTTCATCAACTAATGGCCTTAGGTACACATCGATGTCGTTGCCGGGTTGCTTCGGACCTTGGATGAGCACTGGCATCATAATGAACTTCCGCTTCATGCACAACCAAGGAGGAAGGTTGTAGATGCATAGAGTCACGGGCCAGGTGCTATGGCTGGAGCTCTGCTCGCCAAAAGGATTCATGCCATCAGTACTTAGACCAAATCTTATGTTCCTTGCGTCAGCTGCAAAATCTTTGAACTCTCTGTCGATCTTTCTCGATTGCGTTCCATCAGCGGGGTGTCTCAACTCCCCGTCGGACTTACGGTCCTCTTTGTGCCATCGCAACATCTTGGCATGCTCTTTGTTCCTGAACAGACGTTTCAACCGAGGTATTATAGGAGCATACCACATCACCTTGGCGGGAACCCTCTTCCTGGGTTTCTCGCCCTCAACATCGTCACCAGGGTCATCACCTCCGATCTTATAACGCAATGCAGTGCATACAGGGCATTCATTCAAATTCTCGTATTCACCGCGGTAGACGATGCAGTCGTTAATGCATGCATGTATCTTCAGAATCTCTAAACCTAGAGGGCAGGCAACCTTCTTTGCTTCGTACGTACTGGAGGGCAACTCGTTATTCTTCGGAAACATATTCTTCAACATTTTCAGCAAATTTTCAAATGATGAGTCAGCTACACCTTCCCGTGCCTTCCATCTTAGCAAATCCAGTGTGCAGCCCAGCTTTTTCAGACTATTGTCGCATCCTGGGTACAGCGACCTCGTGTGATCCTCTAACATGCGATCCAAATTCTCCCTCTCCTTATCAGTTTCGCAGCGTCTCCGTGCATCAGCAATGGTCCGACCAAGATCATCAGCGGGCTCAACATGTGCCTCTTCTTCACCTTCACCAAAACCTTCCCCACCTTCAGCATCATCCTCCATGAAAGCCTCATGATAGTTGACATCGTTATCATCCTCTTCTTCATCTTCTTCCATTCTAACCCCTCTTTCTCCATGCTTGGTCCAACAATTATAGCTTGGCATGAAACCGTGCCGAAGCAGGTGCATGTGAACGACTCTTGAGGAGGAGTGACCCTTCTGATTCTTACATTCAGCACATGGACAGATAATAAAACCTCGCTGCTTGTTCGCATTTGCCACTACGAGGAAATCTTTCAAACCCGTAGTGAACTCGCCGGAGAGTCGGTTACCGTACATCCATTGCCAATTCATCTGTATTATTATTATATAAAGTATATAATTAACCATCATGCATTTGTTAAACTAACTAGCTAGAAATAATACAAATCATGAAAGGTTCAAGTTGCTAACCGCAATCGCGGAGGAAAAATAAATGAAAATGCTCAAGTGTGGCTCGGACACTTCATATCATGTGTGTTTCATGCTCTCGGGCATTTCATCGAACACCTTGTGTGCATAGTAAGAACCAAAAGCGAACCCACCACCCCTTGTGAATATTGTGAGTAGAAGTGACACCAAATGTGGCAAAGTGCAGCGGGCTGAGTCCTATATAGGGATGGGCTTTTAGTCCAGGTTGCCCTGGACAACCGCGACTAAAGGCCTTCGGGCCAGCCTGAGGACCTATTAGTCTCGGTTGGCCTGGCCAACCGGGACTAAAGGCCCTCCCGTCCGCCAGCTGTGGACCGAGTGCGCTGGGCCCAGACTGTTGGTCGCGGGTCTCCTACCGAACCGCGACTAAAGAACCCCTATGGCCGCGGGTCGATTATTTTGGGGACTAATGGGGGCGTATGGAAGGCCTATTTTCTACCAGTGTTTGCTTTGTACACTACAACGGAATCACTCTATTGCAACGAAACTAGTCGTTGTAAAAAGTGACTTATCGTCGCAATAGGGTTCTGTTGCACCGAAATAGGGTTCGTTGGGAGGCGTCGCGAAAACCTCCGTGGTAGAAGGCTGTCTCCGCGCACTTAGAATCGTCGCTAAAAAATAATCCAGTTGCAACCATTTCCTAGGCCAATTGCCACGCACGTTTCCGTCGCGTCTCGCACATAACGCAACGTACATATTTCGTTGGTACACCTCTAGTGCAACAAATACCCAAACGTGGCGAGTGACCAATGTGGCAACGGCGAGTGTTCCGTTGCGCTTGTTCTTTCGTTGCAAAAGTCGAGTTTATTTGCCACGTCCAATTGTGTGGCAAAAAACTATGGCAACAAACATTATACGCGTGGGAACAACGTTTTGCCACACACAATCAATCGTGGTAAGATGATTTTGAAATAGTAATCGCTACGGCCTTCATATTAGTAGCCATAAGCAATCGTGACAATTTCAACTATTCGTGGCGCCATTCAATTTCTACAAATTTTAGTTTCGTGGCGAGATGTAGTATTCGCAACATCCACATTTTATGTTGCTACAAGCAACTGCGACAATAACAAATTTTCGTGGCGCCATTGTATTTCGACAAATTTTATTTTCGTGGCGAGATGTAGTATTCGCAACATCCACATTTTATGTTGCTAGAAGCAACTGCGACAATAACAACTTTTCGTGGCGCCATTGTATTTCGACAAATTTTATTTTCGTGGCGACATATACAATTCGCAACGTACAAATTTTAGTAGCTAGAAACAACTGCGACAACTTCAACTATTCGTTGCGCCTTTCTATTTCTACAAATTTTAGTTTCGTGGCGAGATGTAGTACTATTCGCAACGTACAAATTTTAGTAGCTAGAAACAACTGCGACAACTTCAACTATTCGTTGCGGCTTTCTATTTCTACAAAATTTAGTTTCGTGGCGAGAAGTATGGGAATTCTGTATTGCAACGAACATAGTTTGGTGGCGTGAATGAAATATCGCAACAAAGTTAGTTTGGTGGAGAAAAAATATTGCGACGATGTCTCCCTCATGGTGGTGAGAGTCTATTTCAACAAAACACTTTGTTGTGGCGACTGAGACTTCACGCAACACTACAATTATCGTGGTAAACTACCTATTGCCACGTTATAGAAAAAAAAAATAAGGAAACAAAAAATACGGGCATTGAATTAAAATGTTCAAAAGGGTACGTAAAATATGTTTATTTACACAAAATAATAGTTCTCATAGATATTTTTAATAGATACAAATGAAATTCTCGTACAACATGGATCAAATCAAGATAAAATCAAACTGAAATATCCAGTGCAGCTATTTGTTTCCATCAGAAGTTTGATTGCCGTCCTGCAATCAATTGTAAAAAAAAAAGGTGTGAGTCTAGTCAGCAATAGCACATGCTGAAACATAAGAACCAGCAGACTATAGTGTATGGATGAAGCAAAAACAGTTGTTGTTTCTCAACGAAGCCACAACCCATAGTGAAACATAAACTGCAGCAAGTATAGGGTGGGTGCAGCAACGCTATAGTGTGGGTGAAGCAAAAACAGAATGTACTAGTACCGAATTGTACAAGATTGTGACTTACATATGACTTAAACATTCGACTTTTCTGTATCTGTACTAGTGGAGGAACTATTTTCTTAGCAGGACTGTTGGTAAGTGATGGTTGCTGGTTCGACTTCTTAGACGTCTGCAAAAACAAAGTGCACTGTTAGCAACGCAAGTAAACAACTAAATCTTACTAGTTTGCAATTGTATGACTATCATCACCTGAGGTGTAGTCGTCTTCTGCTTTTCCATCTGTGCGGAGAGCTCGTCAAATTTTGCCTGGAACTGTGACTTAAACTGTGCAACCAAGTTATTTTCAAATTCTTTTCTTGAGTTTCTCTCCGCCTCCATCAGTTTTTCCCTTTGAGCAAGCTCTTCCATTAATCTCTTCTCAAGATTTTCTCTCTCAGCCCGCTCTACATTAATCTTCGCTTCCATGCTTGCACGTTCATCTTGTAACTTCTGTTCTAAAGTAGTGACCTTCGTGGTGAGCTGGGAGTTAACTTTTTGGGTCTCTGCCGTAGCCCGAGCTTGCTCCTCTAACAGCAACTTAGACCGCTGAGAACTAGTTTGCACCTGGGCCATGTATCCGAACCCACGAGGCTGCGATGACTTGCATTTAACTTTAGATTTATATTCTTTCTGGAAAATATTGATTCTTTGTTCAGCTGACAATGGAACACCAGTTTCCTCTAATCTGTTTTCAATCTCTTTACATGCTGTTTCCTGATTACGAAAAAAAATCTCAAATCAGATGAAGAAACATCCAAGATGGAGAACAGTAAATATGTTTAGAGTAGCTTCTAAGTCAGTTAACTCACGTAAACATCCTTGGACTCTTCTGTAGTCCATGTTCCATCCTTTGTGTGGGTCAGTCTCCAGAGAGCAACACAGTCTGGCTCTTCTCCAGTTTCCGAATCCCTCTGCAAGTAGTGCAACAATTAGATACTATAAACATTAAAGCAAAGTGAACACCGACGCATGCATAGTGAGTAGGCCCATACATTCTCAAAACTGAGTTGAGAGTAGGATTTTGATCCTACTCTGTGTTTTGTCTTCATCTGCGAACGGTTATCCTTGTTCTTTTGGCTGAGTTCCTGCTCATTCAATTACAAAAAAAAAACTTGTCAGACAAGCCATTTGATGATAGTACAAAATTCACAAACAGGTAGTATAGAAATAACCAGGAATTTCGGATCAGTGCCAAAGTACTCGATCAACCATTCCCACTCTTCTTTTTGTAAATCTTCCGGGACAACTGCCCTTCTGGCATCATCTGTTCTGTATGCCTTGTAAGTGCTGCTGAGGTTTCCTCGCCAGCCTCTGTAGCGTTCTTTTGCAATTTTAAGAATTTTTTCGTGTGTTTCTTCTGTATCTGGCATATCATATCTGTCCTGTAATGCGTAGAACAAACAGATAGACTTAGTTTAGTAGTAGTTCTTTTGCTGCAGTTTAGTACATTAATTATGGACGAAAAAAGCAGACAACACATGTGAGAAAGGTTGTACGCACCAACATATCTGTGATGATCATGCGATGGATGTTAGGGTGAATGTCTGTCCACCTCCTCACTCCAATAATTGGCAACCTTCTTTTCATTGTGATTACCAAGTCATCCTTGAACGAACGGTTGTTCATTCCTACTGGACCACCCAATGTTTCAGAGAAATCAACACCTAGCTTTCCAGCTCCATTGGCATGACGCTTCTTATTGGCTTTCAAACCTTTCACAACACCTCTCCCTTTCTTCTTCGGTATGTCATCACCTACATCCCAAAACACACACAAAGAAACAATTTATTTTGTAGTTGATTGAAAGAAATTACGACACAACGGTAAAAAAAATAGCTAGTACCTTCTTGTAGTTGTAGCTTCGGGCGATAGCAGCGTGCATGGGAAGGCCAATCATCAACGGAACACATGTCAGTTTCAGACACATCAGTGTTAGGTTCAGTTCCTGTTTCAGGGTTAACATTTGTACTGAATCAGCAATCGTAGATTTTATCCATTAAAACAAATATTAGACAGAGCTTAAATGTCAAAAATAAATTACCACGTCTACGTTTTCCCTGACTTTTTTTATATTGTAGTATACTTTCAACCCTTGTCATGCAGACAGATCCTTTCTTTATTACTGAAAATGTTAACAATAAATGGACAAAGCATTTGCATTGTGCATAATTCAGAAAGCTGATTAAGAATTAATGAACTTGTGTACCATTCCCAAAGGAGTAATCTGTATCTTCTTCTTCGTTTGAAGCTTGTTCCTCTTCGGTTGCATCCCTAACTGCATGTTTATCAAAATTGTGGATTAGGTAAGGAATGCATAAAATAGTTACCGGGGAAAATATTTATTAAAGTCTGTATTGAAGGAGTTGCGAGTTGGAGATTTGGCATGAAAGTATAACCTGTGAGAGTGATCTGTCGCTTTTTTCTGGTGGATCCAGTTGCATCATCAAGCAGAGACTCTTTGGTTGCAATATCAACCGCCCTGGCCTTCTCCGTAAACACACACAGGGAGATCTTCTTATCATTAGAGTGTATGCGTTTCAATTGCTCAAAATCACTACCATGGTCTATTGGAACAAGTTTTCCTTTGCCAGGGCCATTATTAAGCCTGCAGTACAGGTAATCACGCACGCCACTGAAGCCAACTTTTTCAATCAAATTGATGAACTCCATATAGCAGATTTCCTCCGGTTCCATGGCTGCTTCCACAACTTTTTTGTTTTTATCACCTTCCTCATAGAAAAGTCTAACTTTCCAAATGGGTTCGGTCGTCTACAATTAGATAGAAGGAAAAAATGAGAACCCAAATATGCAGTGAGTTAGCAGATCTGAAATAAAAAAAATAGTTACATGGCATTATTCACATAGAAAACCAGATACACATATGATCGACTAGGTGTTCATACACGGATTAACGCTTCAACCAGAGGAAGAACAGAGAATAACAACCAATATCGAGACCATATAAGAGACGGCGAGATCACGGAGATGGACGAGAGAAGCAGATTAGACAGGAAAACCTGAGAGGATTCGCGTTCCATGGAGTCCGATCGAGACATCGACATGTGTAGAGCTCTGAACGTGATGAGGGCGAGATGAGATCTAATCTGCAATGGCGAAAGAGGTGGCCCGCAGATTATGCTATGGCGAAACATGAGGGGGAATCGTGCACTTCTACATACACTTTAGCGGGAAATTTAAAGTGACTGCTTTTATTTTTTGGTGGGAACACAAAATTTCGCTACACTTGGCGTTTTAGCGGGAGGATTTAATTTTTTTTGGTGGGACATCGTATTCGAGCAACCACAACGCCTTGTCGACAATATAAGCGCTAATAGAGCAGTTAAACAATGCATGCAATCGCAGGCTGCCTAGAAGGCATATTTTGCATTGAGTTTCAAGGCGTCAGGCTCTTAACTATCGAGGGAAAACTAATCGGATTTATTCCCTAGCGCTTACAACGTAGGATTGAAAACATGTGGAAGTCTCGCATGAGTCATGTAATGTCACTGAACAATTATTTCATGCAACTTATTAGCTGCCGCCGCCTTGTTTATTTCTGCAAACTTGAAATTGCCACTGAAAATATAATCAGGACAAGTAATCTTCACTGCAGATGAAGGTTTGGGTGATCAAACCACTGAAGCACATCGCTGATGGCAGTACGATAATTACATACATCCATACGTTCATGATCCGATGAGAATGTCCAAGTTGGCAGACTACGTACTACAACCAGGGCGACACCGCCCGCATCACGATCTTCACGTCCAAGTGGCGGTTACGGGTGCTCCTAAGTGTAATGAGAATAGCTTGCTTTTCATATAAATGCTTGCCCTCAAGGAATTCCCGCCATGCATTCCTGCCAAACATAATGCGGCCGTCCCTGTCCGTGTTGTATGGAACGGTGGTGAACGCCTCTGATGATCCGAGGCATAGCCCAGCATGGCCTGAAGACGGAATGCCAGCACTGTCCGCTATGGACTGAGGTAGTTTCTGGATTTCGAGCGTGTGGATGACATACAAAAAGAAGTAGGTCATAGTAAGGCACACGTTGTAAGCATAAATTGTGTTGAAAAACATAAATAGCATTGGCACCTTACGTACCATCTCATATCTGGCCACATTTGTCCACGTCAAACGAGTCACGTATGGCACTCCAATGTATTCATCGATTGTGGGTAGAAGCTCACGAACGTGGTCCTTCTCATCGTCATCAAGATCAGCTCTCTGGGAGAAGATGATGGAAGAGTCGAATGGGTCATCCTCATCCATGGACTGCTGATCCGTGGACTCCTCATCCGTGGACTCCTCAACAGTCCTGGGATCTGGGTCAGTTTCATTGCTTGTAGTAGCGTCGTGGTCGTACAAGTAGTGCCTGCGGCACATGTCGAACTTGAACACCTTGACGGTGAGCAAGGCGTCGCCGTCGTAACTGAAGAGGAGGAACATGCCGCGCTGCAGGAAGTAATATTGGGCGAACTTGTCCCAGCCGTGCCCGAGGAAAATGCGGCCAGCTTCATCAAAAAGCACATCCATGTCCCAGTTCTTGCTACTCGGATCGTCCGCCTCACGCAGCTTAAGTTCACGTGGTTCACGGCCCTTCAGCAACTCCACAAACTTCTTAGGCAGCACCTGCAGCAATATGAAAGTTAAATGGATAGAAAAGAGTGCTTACTAGAAATAAATTTACTGTTTGATGATGGATGAGTACTATAAAAATGTAAACAAGTAGTACCTAGTAATCAGTTATACTAAATCTTAGTTGAGCAATGAGGGTGTTTGCCACATTAATTCAAAAAGATGAACTTTCAATGGGAGCTGAAATGTACCATATCGAGTGAACATATTCACGTAGAACAATTGAGCTACTACAACCCATCTACTAGACCTTAATTTGATTCACAAATTTAACTAGCTACAGGATCATAGCTCAGACACTATGTCAGACTAAATAACTGAAGTGGTGGTGTGGGTCGATGAAGCGTACCAGTTTGTCCGATGTAGCGTCTACTACGAGGGAGTAGAACTCAAAGTGTGCCAACTCCATCTTAACAGATCCCTCTGTTCATCATATAATAGAAATGCAAATCAATTTCCGGCTACATATATAATCGGGAATTAACATTTTGGTGATACAGTCCACGTACTGAATGCCGCGTTGTATTGCAAGCGGCAACTGCTTAGGTCGAACATCTTTACTGTGATGACATTGCGGCCGTCGTAATTGCAGATCAGAATAAAGCCTCTCTGCAGTTTGAAGGTCCGGGCGAAACACTCCCAGCCGCGCTTGAGGAACATGCGGCCAGTGCTGTCGAACCACACATCAACGTCCCACGTGGTGCTACGCCGATGGCCGACCTAAAGCAGCTTCAGTGCACGGGGTTTACGGTCCCCTAGCAACTCTGCGAACTTCTTAGGCAGTGACTGCAGCAGAGGATAGAGCAAACCATGAACATCATTCCACCTATCTGACTAAAATGACAAGTAAAATGAGTACAATACCTGTTTGTCCGATGAAGCATCATCTACGTAAGCGAGGAACTCGTAGTCCATTGTATGCAAACCCGCCTGTAGATCGTACTAAAAAGTATGACTTCAGTTACATTTAGCAGACGTGCCAAAACAGCAGAGGTTAAGAAACATGAAGGTTCACTACAAATTTAGGAGTAAATGCAGTCTAGCAGCATCATGGTTCAGAGACATTCATACACAGGTGCAATTTAAATTTGACATGCATTCAAGAATTTCATGGAAGTACGGAACTTCAGAAAAGAAAATCTACTAGTATGTCAAGGAAATGGTGTGCCGACAATCAATTGTACTGCTTTAGCAAATTAATTGAAATAGCTACTGGTCCTAAAAAATGGCTCACATCTATTGTCCTGCTGAAGATTAAAAATGGAAATTACTAAAAATAGCTAGTGAACCTAAAAAGGGGTAAAGTCAACTGTACTTGTGAATAGTAAAAAGGGAAATTACTAAAAGTAGGTACTGGTCCTAGATATGCCAGTGTGAGTACCAGAGGTCTTACTTTCAACATCACTAATTACCTACCTAGAAAAAGGCACACACACAACAACAGCTACCAACATCAATTGGGCACCTGGAACTATCAAAATTAACATGAAGGTATAGTGCAACATCTCAATCAGATGCATGTAAGTACCATTTACTTTAGTCATAAACGTGTAAAAGACAAATCAATCATGAATGACATCGAACATAAATACGTGCTACCATCTATATGTAGCACAAGATTTCACATTTCTTTCCTGTCTAGACAAGTATGACACTAGTTACCTTATAGAAAATGAGTGTTTGAACTTAAATCGTTCTGCAATGCATCCACAAGAGGTGAAGTTCTAACCTGAGTGTCGCCCGCGATGGATCAGTGGTGAATCGACGCGCCGTGGGTCAATCTACAGCGCGATGAAGAGACTGGCGACGACGGCGGTCGCGAGAATGCGGCGGCCCAGAGAGGGATGCTGATCGAGGGGCGGCGAGGTCGAGAGATGGATGGCGGCGGCGGCGGCGGCGACGGTGTCGGTGAACTGCGGAATAAGGGTTTTCTCGGAGCAAATAACTGTAGGTACACAAAGAGGAGGAGTGCGAACTTGACGTGACAATACGAGAGGAAGATGATACTTGGGCCCACCTGTAAGTCTGTTACCACAAATGGTGGGTACATTTCCGCGGGGCAGTTGCCATTTTTATGGTTCCTATCTGAAGTGCCACCGAGCGTCTCCCCTCCCCTCGCTTCATTTCAGCAACATTGCACGTGTGGGATCTCAAAAAGCCGCTTCCATTCTCAAGTTGCCTACCAATCTTATGTCGTAGCCGTTTCCGGGGACTTTCGGTCCAGAACATTGTTCCCTTCCACCTACGATGCCTGGAATACAACAGAGATGAGAATGTAAGCCACACTTGGCAATGTGGGCCCACACAAAATGCTTGAACCCCATTGCAGGACTTGTATGGTGCCGCCGTTGCGCTGGGTGGCGTCGAAGCACCGGACGTTAACCCGGACGATTCTCGCCGCTTCTCGCTCTTGCATGCCAGCCTCGACACCTGGGGCATCCTTACAACCCACTCCAAGCAACTCACTCCACATGCAACACTGCACCTTGTAACCCCTGCCCATGAGTACGCGATGCGTGATCTGGTTTTATATTGCCTTCGAAAGCGGAAGGAACGGCCGAAAACGGGGATTTCCTTGGCCAACTTGTTGTTTCCCATGCCCAAAGTCGAAATCATGATGCATTCCAAGAACCTCGCTTCATTTCAGCAACATTGCACGTGTGGGATCTCAAAAAGCCGCTTCCATTCTCAAGTTGCCTACCAATCTTATGTCGTAGCCGTTTCCGGGCACTTTCGGTCCAGAACATTGTTCCCTTCCACCTAGGATGCCTGGAATACAGCAGAGATGAGAATGTAAGCCACACTTGGCAATGTGGGCCCACACAAAATGCTTGAACCCCATTGCAGGACTTGTATGATGCCGTCGTTGCGCTGGGTAGCGTCGAAGCACCGGACGTTAACCGGGACGATTCTCGCCGCTTCTCGCTCTTGCATGCCAGCCTCGACACCTGGGGCATCCTTACAACTCACTCCACATGCAACACTGCACGTTGTTACCCCTGCCCATGAGTGGGCGATGCGTGATCTGGTTTTATATTGCCTTCGAAAGCGGAAGGAACGGCCGAAAACGGGTTTTTCCTTGGCCAACTTGTTGTTTCCCATGCCCAAAGTCGAAATCATGATGCATTCCAAGAACCTCGCTTCATTTCAGCAACATTGCACGTGTGGGATCTCAAAAAGCCGCTTCCATTCTCAAGTTGCCTACCAATCTTATGTCGAAGCCGTTTCCGGGCACTTTCGGTCCAGAACATTGTTCCCTTCCACCTAGGATGCATGCCAGGAATACAGCAGAGATGAGAATGTAAGCCACACTTGGCAATGTGGGCCCACACAAAATGCTTGAACCCCATTGCAGGACTTGTATGGTGCCGTCGTTGCGCTGGGTGGCGTCGAAGCACCGGACGTTAACCCGGACGATTCTCGCCGCTTCTCGCTCTTGCATGCCAGCCTCGACACCTGGGGCATCCTTACAACCCACTCCAAGCAACGCACTCCACATGCAACACTGCACCTTGTTACCCCTGCCCATGAGTGGGCGATGCGTGATCTGGTTTTATATTGCCTTCGAAAGCGGAAGGAACGGCCGAAAACGGGTTTTTCCTTGGCCAACTTGTTGTTTCCCATGCCCAAAGTCGAAATCATGATGCATTCCAAGAACCTCGCTTCATTTCAGCAACATTGCACGTGTGGGATCTCAAAAAGCCGCTTCCATTCTCAAGTTGCCTACCAATCTTATGTCGAAGCCGTTTACGGGCACTTTCGGTCCAGAACATTGTTCCCTTCCACCTAGGATGCCTCGAATACAGCAGAGATGAGAATGTAAGCCACACTTGGCAATGTGGGCCCACACAAAATGCTTGAACCCCATTGCAGGACTTGTATGGTGCCGCCGTTGCGCTGGGTGGCGTCGAAGCACCGGACGTTAACCCGGACGATTCTCGCCGCTTCTCGCTCTTGCATGCCAGCCTCGACACCTGGGGCATCCTTACAACCCACTCCAAGCAACACACTCCACATGCAACACTGCACCTTGTTACCCCTGCCCATGAGTGGGCGATGCGTGATCTGGTTTTATATTGCCTTCGAAAGCGGAAGGAACGGCCGAAAACGGGTTTTTCCTTGGCCAACTTGTTGTTTCCCATGCCCAAAGTCGAAATCATGATGCATTCCAAGAACCTCTTTTCATTTCAGCAACATTGCACGTGTGGGATCTCAAAAAGCCGCTTCCATTCTCAAGTTGCCTACCAATCTTATGTCTAAGCCGTTTCCGGGCACTTTCGGTCCAGAACAGTGTTCCCTTCCACCTAGGATGCCTGGAATACAGCAGAGATGAGAATGTAAGCCACACTTGGCAATGTGGGCCCACACAAAATGCTTGAACCCCATTGCAGGACTTGTATGGTGCCGCCGTTGCGCTGGGTGGCGTCGAAGCACCGGACGTTAACCCGGACGATTCTCGCCGCTTCTCGCTCTTGCATGCCAGCCTCGACACCTGGGGCATCCTTACAACCCACTCCAAGCAACTCACTCCACATGCAACACTACACCTTGTTACCCCTGCCCATGAGTGGGCGATGCGTGATCTGGTTTTATATTGCCTTCGAAAGCGGAAGGAACGGCCGAAAACGGGGATTTCCTTGGCCAACTTGTTGTTTCCCATGCCCAAAGTCGAAATCATGATGCATTCCAAGAACCTCGCTTCATTTCAGCAACATTGCACGTGTGGGATCTCAAAAAGCCGCTTCCATTCTCAAGTTGCCTACCAATCTTATGTCGAAGCCGTTTCCGGGCACTTTCGGTCCAGAACAGTGTTTCCTTCCACCTAGGATGCCTGGAATACAGCAGAGATGAGAATGTAAGCCACACTTGGCAATGTGGGCCCACACAAAATGCTTGAACCCCATTGCAGGACTTGTATGGTGCCGCCGTTGCGCTGGGTGGCGTCGAAGCACCGGACGTTAACCCGGACGATTCTCGCCGCTTCTCGCTCTTGCATGTCAGCCTCGACACCTGGGGCATCCTTACAACCCACTCCAAGCAACTCACTCCACATGCAACACTGCACCTTGTTACCCCTGCCCATGAGTGGGCGATGCGTGATCTGGTTTTATATTGCCTTCGAAAGCGGAAGGAACGGCCGAAAACGGGGATTTCCTTGGCCAACTTGTTGTTTCCCATGCCCAAAGTCGAAAGGGATAATTAACAAGGTGCCCTCAGTTGGCACTAGGGCTGGAATTCGAGCCGAGCCGAGTCAGCTCGGCTCGACTCGCTCAAGCTCGGTCAAGTGACGAGTCGACCTCGGATCGACTCGTTCAACAAACGAGTCCAAAATCAAAACTCGGCTCGGCTCGGTGAACTCGCGAGTAGCTCGCGAGCTACTCGTTTAACTTTTTTTTTATTTAGTAAAATTATAAAAGTCGACATTATTATTATATATATAATTATTTTTATTATTTGGGGCATGTATAATAAAATCATCACAATGATCGATGAAAATATGTCACCATAAAATAATTTGTAGTAAATAAACTACAATAATCAGTAAAAAAAAATTCACATATATAAAAATATCATTAGAAACTCTTTTTACCGAGTTAAACGAGCTAAACGAGTACTCGTAAACTCGGCTCGTTTAGCTTGAACTCGTTTACTGTCGAAAATGAAAACTCGACTCGGCTCGTTGGACAACGAGTTCGAGCCGAGCCGAGTCGAGTTGCGAGCTACTCGTTTAACTCGCGAGTTTTGAGTTTTAATTTCAGCCCTAGTTGGCACCACGACCTCAGTTTTACCCCTAGCGCCGAACCCCTAGTCAGTGCGCAAGGACTCATTTCGCTGCTCCCACCGTTACTTTCGGCCCCCGTTAGGATCCTGACCTGTGGGACCCATCATAGAACCATTGGCGCGGCCTATGGGCCCCAGCTGTTGAGCCTTGGCGCTGCATGTGGGCCCCACCTGTTGACGGTTGGCGCTGCATGTGGGCCCCACCTGTTGACCGTTCCTTGCGGCCGAATGTCACATGAGGCCCAATGTCAACATGTAGACATTATCCATTTATATTTATTAATCACTACATGCAGACTGCGCATTATCCATTTATTAAACCATCAAATTATTCGTATTAATAATATAAAATATATACTGTGCTCCTCTCAAAATTTTATGTTATCTTAGAAAACATAATGCAGCACATCTCTTATATATAAATTTTGTTTACAATGTGCAGATTTTAAAGCGATGATTAGAAAGGAAAAAACTATTAAACAGTGGGTACATTTGGACAAATATAAGAACATAACTTTATATATAGGGCTTATATATAATTAAACATACTTAAGAGAGGATAACTGGCCCCACTTTACATATATTCAGTGGGGCCCGAGAAACATTACATTTAACTAAAAAAAATGCTAGCCCTAACTGCTCCCGCTCTGCATGCGGGAGCCCTTCCCGCCCTCCGGCGCCGCCCTACTTCCGCGGCCACTCCGCCGCCCGGATCTCCATCTCCTTGTTGACGCGGGCGCGGTGGTTATCCGCCCGCATCCTCTCCTCCTGCCTCTCACGGGACCGCTTGATCCTGGCCCGGAGGGCCTTCGCCTCCTCCTTCGCCTCCTTCTTCTCCTGCGCCTTCAACTCCTTCGCCTCCAGCCGCTCCAGTCTTTTGAGGCGGAGGTCCGTCCTGGGGGAGATGTCTGACGTCTCGGTGGTGAGGGAAGGGACGGGGCGGTGGACGAAGGGCGGCGTCGGCGATAGCTCCCGTTGGGGAGAGTCGATGGGCTGGAGGTCCTCCGGCTGCCACTCGGCCTCGTACCAAGGCCGAGCCTTGGGGTGGTTGTCCTCGTCGGAGACCGACTCCGGGCTTGAAGGGAGTGAGTACAAAGACATTGTTAGGGCCTGAAGGGAGAGAGAGGCAAAGGGTTGGAGAGGGATGAGAATATGGAGGAGGAGTGAAGGACTATTTAAAGACACGATTAGACGCGTGAATTTATTTGGGTAGATGAAGCAAACTGTGTGAACACATTGGATAATGAAGTGTAGAAGAGTCGTGCATGGTCAAAGCGGTGTAGAACAGGCATAGGCGTAGGCGTAGGCCGAACAGCTAGTGACACGGAGTACGATCGCGTGTGCATTCGTCAGTCGATGTGATTCGACGTTGCATGCTTGTATTAAAGAAGAGAAGAAAGTCCAAAGTCTCCTCGCTAGCTGCATATGCATTGATGCGTATCTTGTGAAAACTAGGCGTGGAGGGCTGCAAATGCGACGCGACTCGTACGTGTTTCTGAAACCAGGCGTGGAGGGCTGCGTCGCTGCAAATGCGACGCGACTCGTGTTTCTGAAAGAGGTGCCTTCTGAAACAAGGCGTGCAGGGCTGCTGCAAATGCGACGCGACGCTAACTATTTTCTTCTTAACTATTTTCTTCTTTCCCAACAAAAAAACTATTTTCTTCTTCTGCATCGGACGGATGCGCTCGCAGCCACAGCGATCCGCTAGACGTTCGTTCTGCGCTCTGATTGGTTGGTACGTTGGCCACAGGGATCGATGGTTCTACATATGATTTCTTTGCTGTTAAGTATTATAAACCATGTTATTTAAATAAAAAATATAATGAAACTTCAGATTTACTACAGCGATGATTTTTATCAGTTTTACATATGATTTTTCTATTAAACCATGTTATTTAAATAAAAAATAAAAAATAGAAGAATTATTCAAAACATAATGAAACTTCAGATTTACACTATACATGTATAATAGATGTCTAGGAAATTCATTTGGTTGATTTAGAAAATATGCCAAAAAATGTTGAAGCACAAATGGGGGTATTTACCCTAGCTTCGGACCTCATTTGAAGCACATTTCTCACGAGAATTGAGCGATGGTTGCAAATGAGCATAAATAATTCAAAAAAATTCAAAATGACATGAATCCAACGCACAATGTTGTTATATGTGATATAGTCGATTTTTTCATGAAATTTCAAACGGGGGTGTCTACCCTAGCTTCAGACCTCATATGGAGCACATTTCTCATGAGAATAGAACGATGGTTTCAAATGAGCTTTAATAATTCAAAAAAATATATCAAATTGACATGAATCCAACGCACAATGCTGTTATATGTGATTTGCCCTAGCTTATGACCTCATTTGAAGCACATTTGCCCAAAATTTTGGAATGACTTAGTTCAACATGCGTCATACAACATTATTCAAACATTCTTTTCGCTTTTAATCTACATTCTGGCTCGTGATTGCGTTCAGAAATACTCAAAATTAATTAAAAAACGCGAACTCGTTGAAATATGCTCAAATTCATAGATTCGACGATAGTTTTACAGAAAGCTAGACGGCATGATGCATGCCAGCCTCGACACCTGGGGCATCCTTACAACCCACTCCAAGCAACTCACTCCACATGCAACACTGCACCTTGTTACCCCTGCCCATGAGTGGGTGATGCGTGATCTGGTTTTATATTGCCTTCGAAAGCGGAAGGAACGGCCGAAAACGGGGATTTCCTTGGCCAACTTGTTGTTTCCCATGCCCAAAGTCGAAATCATGATGCATTTCAAGAACCTCGCTTCATTTCAGCAAAATTGCACGTGTGGGATCTCAAAAAGCCGCTTCCATTCTCAAGTTGCCTACCAATCTTATGTCGTAGCCGTTTCCGGGCACTTTCGGTCCAGAACATTGTTCCCTTCCACCTAGGATGCCTGGAATACAGCAGAGATGAGAATGTAAGCCACACTTGGCAATGTGGGCCCACACAAAATGCTTGAACCCCATTGCAGGACTTGTATGGTGCCGCCGTTGCGCTGGGTGGCGTCGAAGCACCGGACGTTAACCCGGACGATTCTCGCCGCTTCTCGCTCTTGCATGTCAGCCTCGACACCTGGGGCATCCTTACAACCCACTCCAAGCAACTCACTCCACATGCAACACTGCACCTTGTTACCCCTGCCCATGAGTGGGCGATGCGTGATCTGGTTTTATATTGCCTTCGAAAGCGGAAGGAACGGCCGAAAACGGGGATTTCCTTGGCCAACTTGTTGTTTCCCATGCCCAAAGTCGAAATCATGATGCATTCCAAGAACCTCGCTTCATTTCAGCAACATTGCACGTGTGGGATCTCAAAAAGCCGCTTCCATTCTCAAGTTGCCTACCAATCTTATGTCGTAGCCGTTTCCGGGCACTTTCGGTCCAGAACATTGTTCCCTTCCACCTAGGATGCCTGGAATACAGCAGAGATGAGAATGTAATCCACACTTGGCAATGTGGGCCCACACAAAATGCTTGAACCCCATTGCAGGACTTGTATGGTGCCGCCGTTGCGCTGGGTGGCGTCGAAGCACCGGACGTTAACCCGGACGATTCTCGCCGCTTCTCGCTCTTGCATGCCAGCCTCGACACCTGGGCCATCCTTACAACTCACTCCACATGCAACACTGCACGTTGTTACCCCTGCCCATGAGTGGGCGATGCGTGATCTGTTTTTATATTGCCTTCGAAAGCGGAAGGAACGGCCAAAAACGGGTTTTTCCTTGGCCAACTTGTTGTTTCCCATGCCCAAAGTCGAAATCATGATGCATTCCAAGAACCTCGCTTCATTTCAGCAACATTGCACGTGTGGGATCTCAAAAAGCCGCTTCCATTCTCAAGTTGCCTACCAATCTTATGTCGAAGCCGTTTCCGGGCACTTTCGGTCCAGAACATTGTTCCCTTCCACCTAGGATGCCTCGAATACAGCAGAGATGAGAATGTAAGCCACACTTGGCAATGTGGGCCCACACAAAATGCTTGAACCCCATTGCAGGACTTGTATGGTGCCGCCGTTGCGCTGGGTGGCGTCGAAGCTCCGGACGTTAACCCGGACGATTCTCGCCGCTTCTCGCTCTTGCATGCCTGCCTCGACACCTGGGGCATCCTTACAACTCACTCCACATGCAACACTGCACCTTGTTACCCCTGCCCATGAGTGGGCGATGCGCGATCTGGTTTTATATTGCCTTCGAAAGCGGAAGGAACGGCCGAAAACGGGGATTTCCTTGGCCAACTTGTTGTTTCCCATGCCCAAAGTCGAAATCATGATGCATTCCAAGAACCTCGCTTCATTTCAGCAACATTGCACGTGTGGGATCTCAAAAAGCCGCTTCCATTCTCAAGTTGCCTACCAATCTTATGTCGAAGCCGTTTCCGGGCACTTTCGGTCCAGAACAGTGTTCCCTTCCACCTAGGATGCCTGGAATACAGCAGAGATGAGAATGTAAGCCACACTTGGCAATGTGGGCCCACACAAAATGCTTGAACCCCATTGCAGGACTTGTATGGTGCCGCCGTTGCGCTGGGTGGCGTCGAAGCACCGGACGTTAACCCGGACGATTCTCGCCGCTTCTCGCTCTTGCATGCCAGCCTCGACACCTGGGGCATCCTTACAACCCACTCCAAGCAACTCACTCCACATGCAACACTGCACCTTGTTACCCCTGCCCATGAGTGGGCGATGCGTGATCTGGTTTTATATTGCCTTCGAAAGCGGAAGGAACGGCCGAAAACGGGGATTTCCTTGGCCAACTTGTTGTTTCCCATGCCCAAAGTCGAAATCATGATGCATTCCAAGAACCTCGCTTCATTTCAGCAACTTTGCACGTGTGGGATCTCAAAAAGCCGCTTCCATTTTCAAGTTGCCTACCAATCTTATGTCGAAGCCGTTTCCGGGCACACTTGGCAATGTGGGCCCACACAAAATGCTTGAACCCCATTGCAGGACTTGTATGGTGCCGCCGTTGCGCTGGGTGGCGTCGAAGCACCGGACGTTAACCCGGACGATTCTCGCCGCTTCTCGCTCTTGCATGCCAGCCTCGACACCTGGGGCATCCTTACAACTCACTCCACATGCAACACTGCACCTTTATACCCCTGCCCATGAGTGGGCGATGCGTGATCTGGTTTTATATTGCCTTCGAAAGCGGAAGGAACGGCCGAAAACGGGGATTTCCTTGGCCAACTTGTTGTTTCCCATGCCCAAAGTCGAAATCATGATGCATTCCAAGAACCTCGCTTCATTTCAGCAACATTGCACGTGTGGGATCTCAAAAAGCCGCTTCCATTCTCAAGTTGCCTACCAATCTTATGTCGTAGCCGTTTCCGGGCACTTTCGGTCCAGAACAGTGTTCCCTTCCACCTAGGATGCCTGGAAAACAACAGAGATGAGAATGTGGGCCCACACAAAATGCTTGAACCCCATTGCAGGACTTGTATGGTGCCGTCGTTGCGCTGGGTGGCGTCGAAGCACCGGACGTTAACCGGGACTATTCTCGCCGCTTCTCGCTCTTGCATGCCAGCCTCGACACCTGGGGCATCCTTACAACCCACTCCAAGCAACTCACTCAACATGCAACACTGCACCTTGTTACCCCTGCCCATGAGTGGGCGATGCGTGATCTGGTTTTATATTGCCTTCGAAAGCGGAAGGAACGGCCGAAAACGGGGATTTCCTTGGCCAACTTGTTGTTTCCCATGCCCAAAGTCGAAATCATGATGCATTCCAAGAACCTCGCTTCATTTCAGCAACATTGCACGTGTGGGATCTCAAAAAGCCGCTTCCATTCTCAAGTTGCCTACCAATCTTATGTCGTAGCCGTTTCCGGGCACTTTCGGTCCAGAACAGTGTTCCCTTCCACCTAAGATGCCTGAAAAACAGCAGAGATGAGAATGTAAGCCATTTTTGTCTTCAATTTTAGTCTTCAATTTTAACCATTTTTGTGCAAAAAATATGGAAAAACAACTATACAAAAAGAAACCCTAGATTCACGCGTGCACATTGCGTCAGAGGGAGAGCAAAAGGGAAACTCCATAAATACACGGTTTGACGCATATCCACTTCCTTCCTTCCTCTGTCTCTGCATCAACTTTCCCCCGAAAAAACGCATCCTCCCCTCCACTTCCACCGCAAAACCCTAGACGGTTCCTCTGCCCTTCCCATCCGCCATGAAGAGATCACGCGAAAGCTTCGACGCCGAGGAAGGTAATGAGGTGGCGTCCGTCGTCGGCGAGCCATCTTCTGCTGTCGTCCCAGCCGCGGCCAGCTCTGGTACAGTGGCTGCTGCTTCGGGCGAAGATGGCCCATCCCACGCCGCCGTGCCATCTGACCTCGAGGCTGCGTACAAGGAGATTGACGAAAGCTACGACCAATCAGCTGAATACGCCATGTGGGGGGCCATCTCCGCTAAGCTGACCAACGCTCCGAACGCCGCGCCGCCCGCTGCGCCGACTGCCGCGCCGACTGAGGTAGTAGATCTATTTTTAGTGAACTTGCCATGTATTTTTTATAATGCCCTTGTATTCACAGACTGGTAGTAGATCGATTTTGCTTTGCACTATGTGGTTGTTCATGTTTGCCACTTATTTTGGTTGTGAGTTGTGACTTCTGTGAGTGTTGAGAGAACTAAGATAGAAAACTCTATGTGTGTGCCTAGGAAATTTATTTTGTTCTATGGTGGATTGGAGCACAACCTGATGGTACCGTGTGTGTGCCTAGGAAATTTATTTTGTTCTATGGTGGATTGGAGCACAACCTGATGGTACCGTGTGTGTGCCTAGGAAATTTATTTTGTTCTATGGTGGATTGGAGCACAACCTGATGGTATTGCATGCACGTGTGTGCCTAGGAAATTTCTTTTATTTTTTGATGGATTGGAGCACAACCTGGTATATATGCACGTGTGTGCCTAGGCAATTTTATTTCTCACCTGTTATTTACATTAGTTTAAATGCCATTGTATATCTCATCATGTAATAATTACAACTTCAACTTCATATGTAATGTTCAAATAATTGTACAGTGTTTTATCATCCTAGATTCTCCTATTTATGATGTTACAACCTATTTTGGGTTGCAATAATCTTCACATTATTTCAACTTCAATTTCATATCTCATTTTCTAATAATTGTACACTCTGTACTATGTTTTAATAAAATTCAATTAATATAGCTTGGGTAATTTGATGCACAAGATTTTAGTTACTCCCTCCGATCCATATTAATGGTCGCTAAATCGGATGTATCTAGACATATTTTAGTGCTAGATACATCCGATTTAGCGACTATTAGTATGGATCGGAGGGAGTATCTGTTTTTGTTATGAAATACTGGGGCATATTACTCTATGGTTGCATGGCACATTGACATCAATGAGCACCATTCTATGTGGTAGAATCGAAAAAAATTCCTCATTGCAAGAGTTAGCGGTCTAGCATACATAGAAATTGTATTTTTGATAGTGGCCTTGTATTCAAATAAAGAGAGAGTAGATCGATTTTGCTTTCAAATATTATTCTGTTATTTCTCAACTGTTATTTACATTAGTTCAAATGCCATTTTATATCTCATCATGTAATAATTACAACTGCAACTTCATATCTAATGTTGAAATAATTGTATAGTGTGTTATCATCCTAGATTCTCCTATTTATGGTGTTACAACCTTTTTTTGGGTTGCAGTAATCTTCACATTATTTCAACTTCAATTTCATATCTCATTTTGTAATAATTGTACACTCTGTACTTTGTTTAATTAAAATTCAATGAATATAGCTTGGGTAATTTGATCCGCAAGATTTTAATTATCTGTTTTTGTTATGAAATACTGGGGCATATTACTCTATGGTTGCATGACACATTGACATCAATTAGCACCATTCTATGTGGTCGAATCGAAATAAATTCCTCTTTGGAAGAGATAGCGGTCTTGCATACATAGAAATTTTATTTTTGATAGTGGTCTTTTATTCAAAGAAAGAGGGAGTAGATTGATTTTGCTTTTTAATTTTATTGTTTTATTTCTCAAGTGTTATTTACATTAGTTCGAATGCCATTTTATATCTCATCATGTAATAATTACAACTGCAACTTCATATCTAATGTTGAAATAATTGTGTAGCGTGTTATCATCCTAGATTCTCCTATTTATGGTGTTACAACCTTTTTTGGGTTAATCTTCAAATTATTTCATCTGCAATTTCATATCTCATTTTGTAATAATTTTACACAGTAGCTTTTAGGTTAATTAAACGTGCTTGCCTACATGGATTCTAATTATCAGATTTGGTTATGATATACTAGGTTTAGTATAGGTTGTACATTTCATATCCATTTGAATTCTTCGGCAATAAATGATATAAAAGTTAAAAACGAATGAGCAACTTCAGTTTTCAGTTAACATATTGGCTTATTGCATTTTAGGAGCCGAGAGTTGAAGAAGAGTCATCTGATGGCGGACTGGCCTTGTCAGATGGTCATGGTTCTGGGGATGGAGGCTCTGGAGAAGATGATGAAGATGTTGAAGAAGTACCTCCAACATCACCAAATGTTGATGAAAAATCAGCTTGCAACGTCCATGTCTCCAATCTGGTGATACTTCAGCTAAAGGAGGAAAAGGGGGTGCACACCGACTTTGTTCTTCAAGCTGTGGTAAAGCCGAACCAGCGACCATCGTCTTTCATGGTTTCGCGTGTACTCCTTAGCAAGTTGGGTACTACCAACTGGCGCATTGTCCAGTCTCACAAAGAGGGAGACTCCGCGTATCTTTACATCAAGATGCGTAGACAGGATGTGCTAAGGTGTCACGGGAAGAGGTAAGAGTGGGAGGGAGAACAAGTCACCTTCCGTAAGGTGAATAGACTCATTCCACTCATACCTGATCCCATGGAAGCTGGCCCAGTTCACAAGATCTTCTAAGTTGTGCCTGTGAAGACAATGTTTCTTTTGTTTAAACTATGTGTTGCTTTCCGTACTCCTGCATGATGCACTATGTGAAACATTATGTCCTTTTTATGTTATCGTTTAGCAGAGCTTATTATTATTGTTAAAGAGTTGTTTCTTTTTTGGAGGGCACGCAATTGGCACCTGATTTTTATAGGAGATAGTGGTTTGAGTACATGAACTTGACAGTTCGTTGCGAGCAACACTATCACTTACACCACTCCACACCGGCTAGTCCGAGAACTGCCCCACAGACTCAAAAACCAAACACAAGAGAAGGCCTTTCCTAAACAAAGATCAGAGCCGTGTCGCCACAGATGCTGGTGCCTCTTAGGAATAACAAACTACATCTTGACATCCCTAGTCGTCGAACCACCCAAAGGAGAATGGCGGCTGGACTAGTTCTTCCTCGAGGAGGGAACTACTCGAACACCACCAGCGAGGGAGAGTTGTCATTGAGTTCAAACCGGACTTCACGTAGCATAATTTGCACTACTAGTTCGATATAGCACTTGCAATATGAACAAAAGTACCAAGATAAATCCATAGCTCAAAAGTAGCATATATAATACTCGAATAACTTTACATATACTCTAATTACAAAGAACAAAAGTAGCATATATACTACGCCGCAGCAGGTGATCTAGTGCCAAGTGTGGGTCGCACTCGCCCTCCTCGATCTGCCTCCCTCTTTGGCCTTCTTGGCGTCACTCATGGGTTTGAGCTTACGGTACAACTCTAGGGAGAGGAACCCATCAATTGCAGCATAGGTGATGTGTTCCATGTCTAGCATTTGGTTGTCCCAGTAGCTGTGCCACATGTAATCCTTCTTCTTCATGTCTTTGTAGCAGGGATCAATAAATTTTGCTGCCATGGTAGCCATTCCAACTTTCTTTTGTTTGAACACATGAAAGTATAAATCTTGGATATCCTCATAGATTTCTTCTGGAATAGAAAAATTCCAGGTTCTCGCAAACATTTTCTTGTCGTTGTTGGTGTCAACACTTGCAAATTTGACGCCACCAAAACGAGATCAGCCAGCGTCGCAGATTGCCACCAGTCACCACTGAAGTACACAAGTAACAAGAGTTTAGAGAAGTACTACTCCATCCGATCCGAAAAAAAAGTGCGTGAGAAAACTGTTACGCATGCACGTCTGGATGAGTACTAGTTGCAGAAAATCTAGATGAGTACTAGTTGCCGAAAAAAAGAGGAAAAAAGTAGTAGTAAACCAATCACAAGAACCAGGAATAACTAAATAGCAATCACAAGAACATGGCGGCGCAGCAGATGAGTACTAGTTGCAGAAAACAAGATGAAAAATGACTTTAACCTGGAGTGATGGTACACCAGGACGTGGCGGCGGAATGCAAGCTGAAGGACGGTGACCTTCTTCTCGATATCAACCTTGTGGGATGTGTACTCGAAATCGAGCCCCATGAATCTTTCTTCTCCTTCATCAATCCAATGCTCGTACATGTCTACGACATGCTGCACCTCGGCAGGGTCGTTGGTGTACGTGACGTCGATGCTTTCCTCGCCATGGATGGGGACCTGAAGCGTGCGGCAGAAATACTTCTGTTCATCCATTCTTGAAAGAAGAAGAGAGGGGAGCGGATGGAAGAAGAAGAAGAGAGTGTAGTGCAGCGGTTGGAAGAAGATGCAGTGGAGAATACGAGTGGAAGTACAGGGGAGTATTAATATTAATTGTGGAAGGAGCAGAGTCGAAGTGATTGACGTGTGAAATCGATAGAAATTTTTTGGGAAACACCTGTGCCGTGTGTGTACATACACAGAAGGTTGTAAAAATTGTCTCACTTGTTTGTGGGCCTAAACTAATAAGCCTTTTTTTAGTTGACTAAACGTACACAATGGGCAGCGCGGGCGACGATTTGTCCCATCAAACGTCTACGGCCTGACCTAAGGCAGCGTGCGTTATCATTATCACGAAGAACCGCCTCTCGTTCACACGCCTCCTCCCTCTCCACGTGTTCGCCGCCGCCTGCCCTTCCGCATAACTTTGACCTAGAATTAGTCTACCGGCCAGCGCACCCTCCACTACGATCATGAAGCCAACCAAAGACGTGCCAACTTGATCTTACGCATCTTTTTGCATCTTTGATCGTGATTATCACACCAGATCTGATCGTTTTTGTTCGTTTTTTCTCGCAGTGTCCAGTTTGTTTTGACAAACTAGGGATGTGTGGTAGTGATGACATGACGACTGATTATTTCGTCATAACCCTTGTAGAGGGATTTGAGGAGAAGACGGTAAGGATTCTAATCTACTCATGTACAAATTGGATTTGGATTTTTCGTGATTATTCAGATGTAATGTACGTAGCATATCTACCGGTCCTAGCTAGTACTCATTGTGTCATGTGTTAATCATTGATGTAATATACGTAGCTGATCAAGCTAGCAAATTTTTTGGGACTGTGATCTCTAGTAGCATTGGACGTGTTTTTTTTTATGAACTACCTACATGCAATTTCAATACTTGAAGGGTACCATTCTGAAACTATGAGTGCATGTTCAGTTATTTGCAGTACAGGACTATTGCTTCAATGTCCAATTATAGGAAAAAGTACAAATAGCTACTCTTGTAGGATATATCTACTTTTAGTAAGTCCAATTTACTACTGGCTCATAATTTAATAAAATACATGCTCTTATTTAGGTGATCCCGTGCTACATCAGACAATATTTCTTAAGAATGCATGCTGTTTTCCCCATGGAGGACAGAAATTTTCAAGCCACACTTATTACGAAGGAAGGCTTCTCGTTTATTGTCGATCTTAGCAACATCGACGGGATAACCTTTCTGAAGGGAAATTACTGGAAAGAACTTAGTAGGGTCTACAAACTTGAAGTTGGTATGGAGCTTGTTTTCAAGACCGACACACAAAGAGGCCAAACTGAGGTCATAACCGGAAATGACCCAATCATCCATCCGTGTAAGTTCTTACTTAATACAAAATAATTATGTTGTGCACATAAACATTAATATATTACTTGGTTGCGGCATGTGTAATCACTAATTTCAGGCGTATTACATTTTTACAGCATACTACCACATGTCCCCTGAGAGGCGTCACATTGTTGACTCACTCTCTAGCACTGATGGGACCATGATTAATTGGAGGATGATGGAGACGGTGATCGACGCTGTTGAAAACTTGGATTACACTGTTCTATTCCACAGAGCTGGAGAGTATGAGGAAGCAGAATTGGTTGTCGGGGTGCTGCATACTCTGAATTGGACAAACAGCGAGAACTTCAATAAACACGTGGTAAATCTTTAAGAACACATCTTCTCTTATGCGCAAAGTAATACGTGTACACTTGTTCTATTTAATTTCCTTTCTTTTAACATGATTATTTCCCGATAGCTTTTTTCTTGACTTCTAGTCTTTGCATGCAACAGAAAATCCCAAGCCGTCTGATTCCTGCACATATGGCAAGAAATGGTACAATCACTATTGTTTGCTACCCGAGAACTGAGGTGACATCGACATATTCAATTTCTGATCTTGATGGTCGCTTGTGCGTCAGCGGGTGGAAAGAGTTCATGGCGAAGGAAAGTCATCTCAAAAAGGGTGACAAGATGCTGTTATTGCTATACCAGTGCGCTGAAGGGCTCTACTTGTTTGCTACCCATGTCCCTGAAGTTGGTCTGTAATAGGAATGCAGTGATATTGATGGTTTCTGTGTGCAACTATATGCATGCAGCCCCGTTGCTACAATATAAAAACCGTGTTAAGACTCTATATTAGATTGTTGAATTCTCACACAATTTAAATGTTATGTTCTTTTAGTTTTACTACTTTCATGATGTCATTTTGATTTTTATGCTGAGCTTTACCATTTTTGCTTTACCATATGACTCATAAAAATGTAAACAAGGGTGCAAACCACACATGCTCAATGGAAAAAATATCCAGTGATACTAGCCCCTTGTTCTCCCATGCTACCATTTTAAAAAATCAACTATAGATGTTTCATAAAATTCCGGAAAAAATTATTAATGTTCCCAAAGAATTTGTGTACATAATGTAAAAAATAACCAGGTCCAAATTCGACCTACACATTGAGAAACAAAAAGTACAAATCAGCAAATATGCACTATATATTCACATTTGGATTTGTCTTTTTGGTTAGTCAATATTACTTTCGTATCTGGACATAAAATTATTACACATTGTTGTAACTCTACTCGTGATTTTTCCTAGATTTTTTTGAATCACCAAAACTTCATTTATTCGAAACGGTACCATGGTAGCATGCAAGAGGGCTAGTATCACATGATATTCTCCCCATGCTCTGGAGAAATAGGCTGAACCACCGCTATATTAATATAGCAACCACCCGGTGCAACAGTTTTGATACAACGCCGGCTGAGGCGACAACCAATAAACGCAAAAGAAGAAAAGAAAAGGAGACGCAAGTGGATCGACGAAACGACCACTGCGCCCACCTACAAACTACAACCAAGCTGCTAGCACCGGGACGTCAAATACCAATAAACACCTTCAACATGGATAGTCGCGCTTCTAGGGTTTCCCCCGGCACATCGGGGCGGCGGATGCAGGGTAGACGCGATGCCCTTCATGAAGGGAGGATGCCACCCGATGGCGACACCGCTCTAATATGGTACTCCGACAAGGATTTCTCCCAAACACACCCTCACCACCATCCTTGACGATCCGTCGCCTAGGTGCCTCGCAACGACCGGACGAACCGACCACCAGCATGCGACACCACGGTGCGACAACATTTAACCAGGATGAGGGAATCAAATGTGTTGGGCACGGTTTATCATTGGCTTCATCATTAAGGACCAATTTACGAAAGATCAAATGTGGAGGCACGTTCACATGATGAAAATTTTGAGGAAAACCGTTTATACTCTAATTTAATCGATTGCTACACGCACACCAACTGCTACACACACACGAACTCGAGTCCTCTCCCTCTCCACCCCCCGATTCCCCACCGCCGCCACGGCTAGCCCTCTCCGCCCCCAGATCCCCTACCGACACCCGGCGGAACGACGCCGCGACAAACGCCGGCGCAACCGCCACCGTCGTCCTCGCGCCGTCCAGCCGTCGCGCCGCAGGTAAGTTTCCCCGGCCGCCGTACCTTTCATTGTTAGGTTTAGATGTAGATTGAGTTATATGTTACTCTTTGATTCATAGGAATGCCATAGGAATTTTGTAGGATTATATCCTATAGGAATTTTTCCTATATTGCTTGTTTGATTCACAGGATCATATCCTATAGGAAATATTCCCGTAGAAATCTTGTAGTACAAATCCTATAGGAAAAGAACATTAGGTCCAACCTCATGGAAAAATTCCTTCACACAATCAAAGGAAAATGCTCTTCTCATAGGAATCATTTGGCCATACCATACCAATCCTACAAGTTTCCTATCCCTACACTTTTCCTATCATATGAATCAAAGGAGACCTATTATTGTGATTTTAGATGTAGATCGACTTAG
Source organism: Alopecurus myosuroides (assembly GCA_028641055.1). NCBI lineage: Eukaryota > Viridiplantae > Streptophyta > Magnoliopsida > Poales > Poaceae > Alopecurus > Alopecurus myosuroides. The sequence goes on from CM054058.1 coordinate 21,434,222, forward strand.
GAATTAGATTTTCATTGTTAGATTTAAGTTTATTCAGCCACCAAAATTAGATGTACATTGTTAGATTTAAGTTGGTTTTTGAATGGTAAATGGTTAGATGTGTATCTGAATTCAGTGTATGGAACGCACCACCGCAGGCAATGGATGTATGTGAACAGTGTGGCTACAAGGAGTGCATGAACAAGAAATTTACCATTGTTCTACCAGAGGGGTTTGAAAAACAGATTGGTATATACTTTAGGTCAATCTACTTTTTGAAAACTGACAATAAATTTGTACTAAAAATGTGTACTTTTTTTTTTTACAGATCATACCTTGCAGATTCAGGCGTGACTTTTTGGAGCATATTCAAGTTGCAATTTGGGACCACCCTAGAACTCTCGAGGTGAACTTGGTGAGCTGGAGAGTGCCAGAGCACCAGCACAAAGTTGTAGTCACACATGAGGATGGAAAAACATACTTCAGTGGTCAGCAATGGGGCCAGCTTGTGGAACGCTACGAGATGGATCCAACAGGGAGATTGACATTCTATCTCGATGAAGGTGATGTGTCCACCTACTTCCTCTACGATCGACCTGACGATGCTGAAGACACCGAAGATGATGTTCCCATAGCTCCCTACTGAGGATACACATGTTGTCATTATTCAGTCAGATGATGAGTAGGTATCGTGGTTGTAGCTGAGAGTTCTAGCTTTATGCGAACTTTTATATTACATGTTAATGTTGAGTACTATCTGGTTGAATATTTGAATGTTTATGCGGTTTTTTTTAATGCTTGTTATGTTATCTCATAATTGAATACCATTTGTGCACTTCTAGTCAATATTACATTCCCTTTTTATTTACCGATTTCTATAGGATAGTGATATGGACTATGACATCAACGCCAATGATCATGTAGTATAACCTGTGTCGATTCCAGAAACACGCCAGTGGACACCTAGATAGCAGGGGTGTACGAGTTTCATGCCAGAACTGAAGAAAAACCACACCAATAACAGGGCTTTTCCGACTAGTGTTGAATATTAACACAACAATGCATTTCGAAATGAATTAATTTAATCATAAAATGAAACTAGTAAAACTTAATAGAGCATTTATAATACTTGAACGTTATTGCCAAGGGAAAAACATATTGTTCACAAGGCAAATGGGCTGTGAAGACAAATTGTACAATTAATAGGCCCATACTCCGGTTGGGCCATTGGGCGAGCGAAAGGGCTACGTTTGTCCGCCCGGTCTCCTCCAAACTGCCCTGCCCCCGCACGACAACGCCGCTCTATCCGTTCTCAGGCGACTTCGCCGCCGTATCGGCCCTGCGCGACCGATCAATCCGCCACTATTACCTCGCCGCCATCCGAACTCGATTAGCGTAAACTATTGAACTGCCGCCAACGCTGCCCCGCCGACTTGTACTCAACCGCTGCTTCCGCCGCTCGTCAGACGCAATTACAAGGTTTGTACCAATACTGATGAAATCCTTGGTTTCCATCCTGCCGGTTCGATGAAGTTAATGGCGATTGCAATTGCTGTCAGATAGACTAGCTGCTTGTGTTCACATATGCGTGTCTGTTTTATCAGTTTCAGTTGTAAGTGTTAGTTTAATATTCATATTAATGTCAGGAATTCAGGTACGAACTAGGTTTTATATTTTCATATCCATGTCAGTTTCAGGTGTAAGTGTTAGTTTCAATCTAACGCTGTGTTGTGAAGTAATGTCTAATGTAATCCCCTGCAATTCTTACTTACTTGAAAGACCAGTATGCTGTCTCTCTGATGTATTTGTTGTTTCCAAATACTTTTTGTGAACTAATGCTGCTCCTTCTTTTTTACAAGACCGGCTAAACGGAGATAACGCAAAATGTCACAAGACAAGAGCTGGATGGAGAAGGATAGAGATTCTGTGGAGTGGCAAAGTGGCATCGAGAGTTTCTTGGAACTTAGTTTTGATGGTGCTGAACCAGACGCAAGAAACTTTTGCCCGTGTACGAAATGTCTGAATAATGCTCAGAAAACTAAAAAGGAGATCCATATGCACTTGCTTAAGAATGGGATGGATCCGTCCTACAAAAAATGGGTATTCCATGGTGAACCCGAGGAGGACAACATGTCTGAAGATTCTGATGATGAAGACGATGCAGGTGGTGGTGAAGGGATATGTGACATGCTCGATACTCTGATAAGGGCCACAAAAGTGGGAAGTAATGCAGGAGACACGAGCGGTGATGGAATGAAACAGGAGCCAAATGCATCTGCAAAGGCGTTCTACAAACTATTGGAAGAGGGAAAAACATCGTTGTACCCAGGTTGTGAGGAGGTCACAAAGATATCTTTCATTGTGAAGCTTTACCAAATCAAGTGCGTGTCTGGGATGACCAACAGAGCATGTGACTTAATGCTGCGGATGTTCACGGAGGTGCTGCCAAAGGGTCACTGCATTCCTACTAATCTCGCACAAGTAAGGAAGGTCATTCGAGAGTTTGGACTGGATTACAAGAAGATACACGCGTGCTATAATGATTGTGTGCTATTCCGTAATGAGCATGCTGATGCCCAAGAATGCCCTGTCTGTCATACGTCTCGATGGAAATCAAGTCCAACCGTAGACAAAGCTGATTCATCGATCCGTAAATCAAAGAAGCAAGTGCCACAGAAAGTTCTATGGTATTTCCCACTCATTCAAAGACTGCAAAGGCTGTACATGACAGAAGATATGTCAACTGATATGAAATGGCATAAGGAGAAACGTAAAGATGATGGCATAATGAGGCATCCTGCAGATTCGAAGGCCTGGAAAAGCCTTGATGAAAGATATAGTCAGAAAGAATTCGCAAAAGATGCTCGCAGTGTTCGGCTTGGCCTTGCTTCAGATGGATTCAACCCCTTTGGTCTCATGAGTATATCACACACTACATGGCCTGTCATTCTGATCCCATATAACTTGCCACCATGGATGTGTATGAAACAAGAGAACTGGATAATGTCAATGATTATTCCAGGACCAAAGTCAGCAGGAAATAACATTGATGTGTACTTACAGCCTTTGATTGATGAACTGTTAGTTCTATGGGAGGATGGTGTTGAAGCATATGATGCTGCAACTAAACAAAATTTCAAGTTGTATGCATGCGTGTTGTGGACCATCAATGACTACCCGGCTTACGCAATGCTGAGTGGTTGGAGCACAAAAGGCAAGCTAGCATGCCCTTACTGCCACAAGCATACAGACTTTTTATGGCTCCGGTATGGTAGAAAGCATTGCTACATGGGACACCGACGTTTTCTACGGAAACAACACAAATGGCGTCGAAACAAGGTTATGTTCAACAACAAGCCAGACCATAGAGACGCCCCGGTGCCACTTACAGGCAATGAAGTTCTAAAGGAGCTTGATAGCATTCAGCATGAACCATTTGGGCGGTCAAATAAGAGAAAGCGACCGGAAACTAATCCCTGGCACAATTGGCGGAAGAAAAGTGTGTTCTTCCAGCTCCCGTATTGGCAGCACTTGCTCGTGAGGCACAATTTGGATGTTATGCACATCGAGAAGAACATTTGTGACAGCATTCTGGGTACTTTGCTTGAGATGGATGGGAAAACAAAGGATGGTACGAAGGCTCGCCTAGATTTGGAGTTTTTGAAAATTAGGGAGGATCAGCACGCAAAGCCCGCCGGTAAGGATAAGTACAAACTTAAGAAAGGCGTGTATGCTTTAAAAAAGGAAGAGAAGATAATGCTGCTCAGGTTTCTGCAGAGCATACGGATGCCTGATGGCTATGCTTCACACATTAAGCGATGTGTGGTCCTCGAGCAGTGCAAGTTTAGTGGACTCAAAACTCACGACTGCCATGTTATATTACAGAAACTTCTTCCTATTGCGTTGCGCAAGCTTCTGCCAGAGAATGTCCTTACCCCCATTGCTTCAGCTCAGTAAATTCTTTTCCGATTTATGCTCCAAGGAGTTAAGGGATGAGGATCTGTTGAATTTGGACGAAAAAATTGCAGTAATTCTATGTCAGCTAGAGATGATATATCCACCAGCTTTCTTTGATATTATGATGCATCTCCCAATTCATCTAGCTCGAGAAGCATGGTTGGCAGGGCCTGTACAGTATAGATGGATGTATCCGGTTGAGAGATACCTGCGTACGTTGAAGGGATATGTACGTAACAAGGCTCATCCAGAAGGTTCAATTGCAGAGGGGTACATACTTGAAGAGTGCATGACGATCTGCAGTCGATTCGTTAAAGGCTCGCCTACAAAAATAAGTCAGTCCGAACGCCATGCAGATGGAGCTACAGATGAGGCACCAACAGGATTAGCATAATGAGTGCAGTTGATTACTCCAAGAAAGGTTTTGCCCGTGAATCACTGTCTTTGGAAGCTCTTAATCAAATGAGGCACTACATAATAACAAACTGCGAGGAAACCGAGCCATATATTCAGTAAGGAAACTTATGTATTTGTTTCATATCATGATATGCATTAACACTTTGGTTATGAAGTAACCATATATCATTTCTTTTTGAAGGGAACATATTGACGAGCTCAAAAAGAACAATTGTCCTAATCCTAAAAGAAACACAAGGAAGATTTTGTTGGCTGGTTCGAAAGACGGGGTAAGTTACTTTAGCTTTTTCATAAATGTTTCTCGTAATAAAAAACAATGGTGTATAGTACACTCACACATATTCTATTCCATGAAACAGATCACACAACTCCATAAAGATGGGAAGGTCAACAGTCTGTTGTATACACTAGCTAAAGGGCCTGATCAAATTGCTCGTGTGTTCAACCGTACAGTACTGAATGGATATTACTTTCGTAATACCGAAATAGAGCTTGACTTGAGTACCCAAAATAGTGGCGTCGTAGTCAACGCGCAAGGAAGCACCAGCAGTACTGATTATTATGGGGGTGATAAAGAAAATCATATTTCTTGACTTTCCTCCTGATAAGGAGGTTGTTCTATTGCAGTGCGACTGGTTCGACGTGCCTCCTGCCAATAGAAATCATAGTAAGGGGTATAGGAGGGACAAGTATGGAATTATTGACCTCGACACTAGTGTACACCGATTCACGGAAGACCCTTACATTCTAGGCATCCAAGCTGCACAGGTTTTCTATTTGAGAGATGTGAAGACCCTAATTGGGCAAGTGCTATAAAAATGAATCCACGCAATTTGTTTGCTCCTTCGGTTTTAAATGGTGCAGACCTAGATGATCTTGCAGAAGGAGATGAACGTGGTGATGCAGATGTACAGGATGTCGTCGATGCAGGAATTACAGTTCCAGAATTTACTTTTCCTGACGTTATTACTACTTGGTGCAGAACTGATGATGAAGGAACCAGCGTTGATGTTTCAGTCATAAATAATTTAACACCTGCTGATTTTGACGAAGACCAAGTCGAATATGATGCTGATACTGATGATGATGAGGCTTACATAAATGATGGTCATGTTGCTCCTTTGGTAGAAGATGAATTGGATGATGACCACGGATTCTTTGTGTAGGCTGTCTCTGCACTGTTTGCCTAAAGGTTTTTGCCATGAACATGCATGGATGAAAGATCGTGTAATAACATAATTTTTGTTTAAAGATTCCAAAGTTCCAGTGTTTAGAAATTTTGAATTTCCATGATAAATGTACTAGTGAAATTGCGTCTTATATGAGTTCTTGATTGATTATTAAGTACTGTCACTAGTTGCAACATTAGTAAAATGCTAAGTGCTGCAGAAATTCAGTTGCAAACAATATTAAAAAAATAATGGCTCACCAAACTGAGATACTGGACCAAAAATGAAGTGTAGTCCTAAGAAAATTGCAACAGTGATCAAGGGCACGGCCCTGAGGCCCGTTAAGCTAGTCTATGAATGGTCGTTGCAAAATAACTTGTTCATTTTCGCAACAGTACGGTGATTGTTGCTTTAACGTTAACCTATTACCAATACGACCCAAATTGTCGCAGTAAACAATAGGTATTGCCGCAGGGTAAATTTGAGGCGAAAAACATATGGTATTGCCACACGAAAAATTTGGTTGCAATAGTTAGCTTTTTTTTTGCAACAATATTTGTAACTACCGCAACACAAAATAAAGATGTTGCAATAAATGACTAAATATCACCACGAATGCTTATTTCGTTGGAATACCATGTCTCTAAGGCAACAAAAGGAGTGCCTCGCGCAACGAAAATACTCTGTCGCAAAAACGCGGCTGTATTCCAACAGCAGTACAAATCGTGGCAATAGGAGGCCTCTACCGCAACAAAACGACAATTTATCGCCACCAAAATGAGTCGTGGAAATA
>CM054058.1:21440549-21586305 GCA_028641055.1 Alopecurus myosuroides
CGTCATCCAACTGCATCTATGACTAATAATCCGCCCTTCGAATATCATCCGAACAAACGTTGGATATTAAGTTGCAAGCAACGGATAATCGCAGTAAGCAAAGTGTGTAATGTAAACAATGTAAACGAAGTAAACATCGTTGTTTTCTCCCTAATGGAAAAAGCACATCCTCCATCCATCATGTTTTTGTCACTCGAGCACAGATGCAAACGAGGCATGAACCCACTATCGAGAATAAATACTCCCTCTTGGAGTCACTCACATCTACTTGACCAAAGCATCTACTAACAACGGAGAGCATGCAAGATCATAAATAACATACACGTGAAGATAACCTGATAGATTGATAATCAAAATACATAGCATTCAATAATCATCGGATCCCAGCAAACAGAACATGTAGCATTACAATAAGATGATCTCGATCATGTGAGGCAACTCACGAGATCTAAACTTGAGGCATAAAGTGGAGAGGACAACCATCTGGCTACTGCTATGGACCCGTAGTCCAGGGATAAACTACTCATGCATCACTCCGGAGGCGGGCATGGTGGTGTAGACCCCTCCGGTGATGAATTTCCCTCCCGTCAGGGTGCCGGGGACAGCTCCAGAACCCTCCTGATCTCGGGTTGACGATGACGGTGGCCTCGGGCGTTTCTCGGGAAGAAGTGGTATATCTTTATTGTTGACGTATCGGGGGGAATAAATAGGCGAAAGGGCGATGGCAATGGACGCCCGAGGGGCCCACACCACCCCCAAGCGCGGCGAGGGGGCGCGTCGCCCCATGGTGTGGCCCCCATCCGGGCCTCTTCGGGACTCCGTGGAACCTTCGGGACTTGTAAGACTTCCGGGCTTCGAATTTTCCAATTCCGACAATATTTCCAGAACAAATTTTCTGAAACTTAAAACAACAGAAAACAGGGAACTGGCTTTGTGGCTTCTTGTCAATAGGTTAGTCCCGAGAAATCGATAAAAATGACATAAAGTGTAAGGAAAACATGTAGCATATGACATGAAAACAACATGGAACATCAGAAATTATAGATATGTTTATGACGTATCAACATCATGAAGCTTAGTTCCTACTCGTCCCCGAGTAGGTAAACGACAAAACAAATAATTTTTGAGGTGACATGCTACCAACATAAACTTGATCATCATAGTAATGTAAAGCATGTAAACTAGGATCAAATGAATAAAGGCTATGGTTTATCGTTGATATCAAATAGAATAATGTATAAACCATTAGGAAGAACAAAGGAAAACTTTTCAATGAATCAATACTAAAAGACAATCGATCGTGCAAAGTATATTAAAGATGATTTAAGCTTCAAGAACAACAATATAATCATCCAAGGCATCAAACTCTCACAACAACTCCTGTTAGGATCAAGTCAAATGACAACAATATGCACGTAGGAAAATCATTAAAATAATTCACTACAACGGAATCACTCTATTGCAACGAAACTAGTCGTTGTAAAAAGTGACTTATCGTCGCAATAGGGTTCTGTTGCACCGAAATAGGGTTCGTTGGGAGGCGTCGCGAAAACCTCCGTGGTAGAAGGTTGTCTCCGTGCACTTAGAATCGTCGCTAAAAAATAATCCAGTTGCAACCATTTCCTAGGCCAATTGCCACGCACGTTTCCGTCGCGTCTCGCACATAACGCAACGTACATATTTCGTTGGTACACCTCTAGTGCAACAAATACCCAAACGTGGCGAGTGACCAATGTGGCAACGGCGAGTGTTCCGTTGCGCTTGTTCTTTCGTTGCAAAAGTCGAGTTTATTTGCCACGTCCAATTGTGTGGCAAAAAACTATGGCAACAAACATTATACGCGTGGGAACAACATTTTGCCACACACAATCAATCGTGGTAAGATGATTTTGAAATAGTAATCGCTACGGCCTTCATATTAGTAGCCATAAGCAATCGCGACAATTTCAACTATTCGTGGCGCCATTCAATTTCTACAAATTTTAGTTTCGTGGCGAGATGTAGTATTCGCAACATCCACATTTTATGTTGCTACAAGCAACTGCGACAATAACAACTTTTCGTGGCGCCATTGTATTTCGACAAATTTTATTTTCGTGGCGAGATGTAGTATTCGCAACATCCACATTTTATGTTGCTAGAAGCAACTGCGACAATAACAACTTTTCGTGGCGCCATTGTATTTCGACAAATTTTATTTTCGTGGCGACATATACAATTCGCAACGTACAAATTTTAGTAGCTAGAAACAACTGCGACAACTTCAACTATTCGTTGCGCCTTTCTATTTCTACAAATTTTAGTTTCGTGGCGAGATGTAGTACTATTCGCAACGTACAAATTTTAGTAGCTAGAAACAACTGCGACAACTTCAACTATTCGTTGCGCCTTTCTATTTCTACAAAATTTAGTTTCGTGGCGAGAAGTATGGGAATTCTGTATTGCAACGAACATAGTTTGGTGGCGTGAATGAAATATCGCAACAAAGTTAGTTTGGTGGAGAAAAAATATTGCGACGATGTCTCCCTCATGGTGGTGAGAGTCTATTTCAACAAAACACTTTATTGTGGCGACTGAGGCTTCACGCAACACTACAATTATCGTGGTAAACTACCTATTGCCACGTTATAGAAAAAAAAATAAAAAAAATAAGGAAACAAAAAATACGGGCATTGAATTAAAATGTTCAAAAGGGTACGTAAAATATGTTTATTTACACAAAATAATAGTTCTCATAGCTATTTTTAATATATACAAATGAAATTCTCGTACAACATGGATCAAATCAAGATAAAATCAAACTAAAATATCCAGTGCAGCTATTTGTTTCCATCAGAAGTTTGATTGCCGTCCTGCAATCAATTGTAAAAAAAAAGGTGTGAGTCTAGTCAGCAATAGCACATGCTGAAACATAAGAACCAGCAGACTATAGTGTATGGATGAAGCAAAAACAGTTGTTGTTTCTCAAAGAAGCCACAACCCATAGTGAAACATAAACTGCAGCAAGTATAGGGTGGGTGCAGCAACGCTATAGTGTGGGTGAAGCAAAACCAGAATGTACTAGTACCGAATTGTACAAGATTGTGACTTACATATGACTTAAACATTCGACTTTTCTGTATCGTGCTGTGCGGAGGAACTATTTTCTTAGCAGGACTGCTGGTTCGACTTCTTAGACGTCTGCAAAAACAAAGTGCACTGTTAGCAACGCAAGTAAACAACTAAATCTTACTAGTTTGCAATTGTATGACTATCATCACCTGAGGTGTAGTCGTCTTCTGCTTTTCCATCTGTGCGGAGAGCTCGTCAAACTTTTCCTGGAACTGTGACTTAAACTGTGCAACCAAGTTATTTTCAAATTCTTTTCTTGAGTTTCTCTCCGCCTCCATCAGTTTTTCCCTTTGAGCAAGTTCTTCCATTAATCTCTTCTCAAGATTTTCTCTCTCAGCCCGCTCTACATTAATCTTCTCTTCCATGCTTGCACGTTCATCTTGTAACTTCTGTTCTAAAGTAGTGACCTTCGTGGTGAGCTGGGAGTTAACTTTTTGAGTCTCTGCCGTAGCCCGAGCTTGCTCCTCTAACAACAACTTAGACCGCTGAGAACTAGTTTGCACCTGGGCCATGTATCCGAACCCACGAGGCTGCGATGACTTGCATTGAACTTTAGATTTATATGCTTTCTGGAAAATATTGATTCTTTGTTCAGCTGACAATGGAACACCAGTTTCCTCTAATCTGTTTTCAATCTCTTTACATGCTGTTTCCTGATTACGAAAAAAAATCTCAAATCAGATGACGAAACATCCAAGATGGAGAACAGTAAATATGTTTAGAGTAGCTTCTAAGTCAGTTAACTCACGTAAACATCCTTGGACTCTTCTGTAGTCCATGTTCCATCCTTTGTGTGGGTCAGTCTCCAGAGAGCAACACAGTCTGGCTCTTCTCCAGTTTTCGAATCCCTCTGCAAGTAGTGCAACAATTAGATACTATAAACATTAAAGCAAAGTGAACACCGACGCATGCATAGTGAGTAGGCCCATACATTCTCAAAACTGAGTTGAGAGTAGGATTTTGATCCTACTCTGTGTTTTGTCTTCATCTGCGAACGGTTATCCTTGTTCTTTTGGCTGAGTTCCTGCTCATTCAATTACAAAAAAAAAACTTGTCAGACAAGCCATTTGATGATAGTACAAAATTCACAAACAGGTAGTATAGAAATAACCAGGAATTTCGGATCAGTGCCAAAGTACTCGATCAACCATTCCCACTCTTCTTTTTGTAAATCTTCTGGGACAACTGCCCTTCTGGCATCATCTGTTCTGTATGCCTTGTAAGTGCTGCTTAGGTTTCCTCGCCAGCCTCTGTAGCGTTCTTTTGCAATTTTAAGAATTTTTTCGTGTGTTTCTTCTGTATCTGGCATATCATATCTGTCCTGTAATGCGTAGAACAAACAGATAGACTTAGTTTAGTAGTAGTTCTTTTGCTGCAGTTTAGTGCATTAATTATGGACGAAAAAAGCAGACAACACATGTGACAAAGGTTGTACGCACCAACATATCTGTGATGATCATGCGATGGATGTTAGGGTGGATGTCTGTCCACCTCCTCACTCCAATAATTGGTAACCTTCTTTTCATTGTGATTACCAAGTCATCCTTGAATGAACGGTTGTTCATTCCTACTGGACCACCCAATGTTTCAGAGAAATCAACACCTAGCTTTCCAGCTCCATTGGCATGACGCTTCTTATTGGCTTTCAAACCTTTCACAACACCTCGCCCTTTCTTCTTCGGTATGTCATCACCTACATCCCAAAACACACACAAAGAAACAATTTATTTTGTAGTTGATTGAAAGAAATTAGGACACATCGGTAAAAAAAATAGCTAGTACCTTCTTGTAGTTGTAGCTTCGGGCGATAGCAGCGTGCATGGGAAGGCCAATCATCAACGGAACACATGTCAGTTTCAGACACATCAGTGTTAGGTTCAGTTCCTGTTTCAGGGTTAACATTTGTACTGAATCAGCAATCGTAGATTTTATCCATTAAAACAAATATTAGACAGAGCTTAAATGTCAAAAATAAATTACCACGTCTACGTTTTCCCTGACTTTTTTTATATTGTAGTATACTTTCAACCCTTGTCATGCAGACAGATCATTTCTTTATTACTGAAAATGTTAACAATAAATGGACAAAGCATTTGCATTGTGCATAATTCAGAAAGCTGATTAAGAATTAATGAACTTGTGTACCATTCCCAAAGGAGTAATCTGTATCTTTTTCTTCGTTTGAAGCTTGTTCCTCTTCGGTTGCATCCCTAACTGCATGTTTATCAAAATTGTGGATTAGGTAAGGAATGCATAAAATAGTTACCGGGGAAAATATTTATTAAAGTCTGTATTGAAGGAGTTGCGAGTTGGAGATTTGGCATGAAAGTATAACCCGTGAGAGTGATCTGTCGCTTTTTTCTGGTGGATCCAGTTGCATCATCAAGCAGAGACTCTTTGGTTGCAATATCAACCGCCCTGGCCTTCTCCCTAAACACACACAGGGAGATCTTCTTATCATTAGAGTGTATGCGTTTCAATTGCTCAAAATCACTACCATGGTCTATTGGAACAAGTTTTCCTTTGCCAGGGCCATTATTAAGCATGCAGTACAGGTAATCACGCGCGCCACTGAAGCCAACGTTTTCAATCAAATTGATGAACTCCATATAGCAGATTTCCTCCGGTTCCATGGCTGCTTCCACAACTTTTTTGTTTTTATCACCTTCCTCATACAAAAGTCTAACTTTCCAAATGGGTTCGGTCGTCTACAATTAGATAGAAGGAAAAAATGAGAACCCAAATATGCAATGAGTTAGCAGATCTGAAATAAAAAAATAGTTACATGGCATTATTCACATAGAAAACCAGATACACATATGATCGACTAGGTGTTCATACACGGATTAACGCTTCAACCAGAGGAAGAACAGAGAATAACAACCAATATCGAGACCATATAAGAGACGGCGAGATCACGGAGATGGACGGGAGAAGCAGATTAGACAGGAAAACCTGAGAGGATTCGCGTTCCATGGAGTCCGATCGCGACATCGACATGTGTAGAGCTCTGAACGTGATGAGGGCGAGATGAGATCTAATCTGCAATGGCGAAAGAGGTGGCCCGCAGATTATGCTATGGCGAAACAGGAGGGGGCATCGTGCACTTCTACATACACTTTAGCGGGAAATTTAAAGTGACTCCTTTTATTTTTTGGTGGGAACACAAAATTTCGCTACACTTGGCGTTTTAGCGGGAGGATTTAATTTTTTTTTGGTGGGACATCGTATTCGAGCAACCACAACGCCTTGTCGACAATATAGGCGCTAATAGAGCAGTTAAACAATGCATGCAATCGCAGGCTGCCTAGAAGGCATATTTTGCATTGAGTTTCAAGGCGTCAGGCTCTTAACTATCGAGGGAAAACTAATCGGATTTATTCCCTAGCGCTTACAACGTAGGATTGAAAACATGTGGAAGTCTCGCATGAGTCATGTAATGTCACTGAACAATTATTTCATGCAACTTATTAGCTGCCGCCGCCTTGTTTATTTCTGCAAACTTGAAATTGCCACTGAAAATATAAACAGGACAAGTAATCTTCACTGCAGATGAAGGTTTGGGTGATCAAACCACTGAAGCACATCGCTGATGGCAGTACGATAATTACATACATCCATACGTTCATGATCCGATGAGAATGTCCAAGTTGGCAGACTACGTACTACAACCAGGGCGACACCGCCCGCATCACGATCTTCACGTCCAAGTGGCGGTTACGGGTGCTCCTAAGTGTAATGAGAATAGCTTGCTTTTCATATAAATGCTTGCCTTCAAGGAATTCCCGCCATGCATTCCTGCCAAACATAATGCGGCCGTCCCTGTCCGTGTTGTATGGAACGGTGGTGAACGCCTCTGATGATCCGAGGCATAGCCCAGCATGGCCTGAAGACGGAATGCCAGCACTGTCCGCTATGGACTGAGGTAGTTTCTGGATTTCGAGCGTGTGGATGACATACAAAAAGAAGTAGGTCATAGTAAGGCACACGTTGTAAGCATAAATTGTGTTGAAAAACATAAATAGCATTGGCACCTTACGTACCATCTCATATCTGGCCACATTTGTCCACGTCAAACGAGTCACGTATGGCACTCCAATGTATTCATCTATTGTGGGTAGAAGCTCACGAACGTGGTCCTTCTCATCGTCATCAAGATCAGCTCTCTGGGAGAAGATGATGGAAGAGTCGAATGGGTCATCCTCATCCATGGACTGCTGATCCGTGGACTCCTCATCCGTGGACTCCTCAACAGTCCTGGGATCTGGGTCAGTTTCATTGCTTGTAGTAGCGTCGTGGTCGTACAAGTAGTGCCTGCGGCACATGTCGAACTTGAACACCTTGACGGTGAGCAAGGCGTCGCCGTCGTAACTGAAGAGGAGGAACATGCCGCGCTGCAGGAAGTAATATTGGGCGAACTTGTCCCAGCCGTGCCCGAGGAAAATGCGGCCAGCTTCATCGAAAAGCACATCCATGTCCCAGTTCTTGCTACTCGGATCGTCTGCCTCACGCAGCTTAAGTTCATGTGGTTCACGGCCCTTCAGCAACTCCACAAACTTCTTAGGCAGCACCTGCAGCAATATGAAAGTTAAATGGATAGAAAAGAGTGCTTACTAGAAATAAATTTACTGTTTGATGATGGATGAGTACTATAAAAATGTAAACAAGTAGTACCTAGTAATCAGTTATACTAAATCTTAGTTGAGCAATGAGGGTGTTTGCCACATTAATTCAAAAAGATGAACTTTCAGTGGGAGCTGAAATGTACCATATCGAGTGAACATATTCACGTAGAGCAATTGAGCTACTACAACCCATCTACTAGACCTTAATTTGATTCACAAATTTAACTAGCTACAGGATCATAGCTCAGACACTATGTCAGACTAAATAACTGAAGTGGTGGTGTGGGTCGAGTCCGATGTAGCGTCTACTACGAGGGAGTAGAACTCAAAGTGTGCCAACTCCATCTTAACAGATCCCTCTGTTCATCATATAATAGAAATGCAAATCAATTTCCGGCTACATATATAATCGGGAATTAACATTTTGGTGATACAGTCCACGTACTGAATGCCGCGTTGTATTGCAAGCGGCAACTGCTTAGGTCGAACATCTTTACTGTGATGACATTGCGGCCGTCGTAATTGCAGATCAGAATAAAGCCTCTCTGCAGTTTGTAGGTCCGGGCGAAACACTCCCAGCCGCGCTTGAGGAACATGCGGCCAGTGCTGTCAAACCACACATCAACGTCCCACGTGGTGCTACGCCGATGGCCGACCTCAAGCAGCTTCAGTGCACGGGGTTTACGGTCCCCTAGCAACTCTGCGAACTTCTTAGGCAGTGACTGCAGCAGAGGATAGAGCAAACCATGAACATCATTCCACCTATCTGACTAAAATGACAAGTAAAATGAGTACAATACCTGTTTGTCCGATGAAGCATCATCTACGTAAGCGAGGAACTCGTAGTCCATTGTATGCAAACCCGCCTGTAGATCGTACTAAAAAGTATGACTTCAGTTACATTTAGCAGACGTGCCAAAACAGCAGAGGTTAAGAAACATGAAGGTTCACTACAAATTTAGGAGTAAATGCAGTCTAGCAGCATCATGGTTCAGAGACATTCATACACAGGTGCAATTTAAATTTGACATGCATTCAAGAATTTCATGGAAGTACGGAACTTCAGAAAAGAAAATCTACTAGTATGTCAAGGAAATGGTGTGCCGACAATCAATTGTACTGCTTTAGCAAATTAATTGAAATAGCTACTGGTCCTAAAAAATGGCTCACATCTATTGTCCTGCTGAAGATTAAAAATGGAAATTACTAAAAATAGCTAGTGAACCTAAAAAGGGGTAAAGTCAACTGTACTTGTGAATAGTAAAAAGGGAAATTACTAAAAGTAGGTACTGGTCCTAGATATGCCAGTGTGAGTACCAGAGGTCTTACTTTCAACATCACTAATTACCTACCTAGAAAAAGGCACACACACAACAACAGCTACCAACATCAATTGGGCACCTGGAACTATCAAAATTAACATGAAGGTATAGTGCAACATCTCAATCAGATGCATGTAAGTACCATTTACTTTAGTCATAAACGTGTAAAAGACAAATCAATCATGAATGACATCGAACATAAATACGTGCTACCATCTATATGTAGGTCAAGATTTCACATTTCTTTCCTGTCTAGACAAGTAGGACACTAGTTACCTTATAGAAAATGAGTGTTTGAACTTAAATCGTTCTGCAATGCATCCACAAGAGGTGAAGTTCTAACCTGAGTGTCGCCCGCGATGGATCAGTGGTGAATCGACGCGCCGTGGGTCAATCTACATCGCGATGAAGAGACTGGCGACGACGGCGGTCGCGATAATGCGGCGGCCCAGAGAGGGATGCTGATCGAGGGGCGGCGAGGTCGAGAGATGGATGGCGGCGGCGGCGGCGACGGTGTCGGTGAACTGCGGAATAAGGGTTTTCTCGGAGCAAATAACTGTAGGTACACAAAGAGGAGGAGTGCGAACTTGACGTGACAATACGAGAGGAAGATGATACTTGGGCCCACCTGTAAGTCTGTTACCACAAATGGTGGGTACATTTCCGCGGGGCAGTTGCCATTTTTATGGTTCCTATCTGAAGTGCCACCGAGCGTCTCCCCTCCCCTCGCTTCATTTCAGCAACATTGCACGTGTGGGATCTCAAAAAGCCGCTTCCATTCTCAAGTTGCCTACCAATCTTATGTCGTAGCCGTTTCCGGGGACTTTCGGTCCAGAACATTGTTCCCTTCCACCTACGATGCCTGGAATACAGCAGAGATGAGAATGTAAGCCACACTTGGCAATGTGGGCCCACACAAAATGCTTGAACCCCATTGCAGGACTTGTATGGTGCCGCCGTTGCGCTGGGTGGCGTCGAAGCACCGGACGTTAACCCGGACGATTCTCGCCGCTTCTCGCTCTTGCATGCCAGCCTCGACACCTGGGGCATCCTTACAACCCACTCCAAGCAACTCACTCCACATGCAACACTGCACCTTGTAACCCCTGCCCATGAGTGGGCGATGCGTGATCTGGTTTTATATTGCCTTCGAAAGCGGAAGGAACGGCCGAAAACGGGTTTTTCCTTGGCCAAATTGTTGTTTCCCATGCCCAAAGTCGAAATCATGATGCATTCCAAGAACCTCGCTTCATTTCAGCAACATTGCACGTGTGGGATCTCAAAAAGCCGCTTCCATTCTCAAGTTGCCTACCAATCTTATGTCGAAGCCGTTTCCGGGCACTTTCGGTCCAGAACATTGTTCCCTTCCACCTAGGATGCCAGGAATACAGCAGAGATGAGAATGTAAGCCACACTTGGCAATGTGGGCCCACACAAAATGCTTGAACCCCATTGCAGGACTTGTATGGTGCCGCCGTTGCGCTGGGTGGCGTCGAAGCACCGGACGTTAACCCGGACGATTCTCGCCGCTTCTCGCTCTTGCATGCCAGCCTCGACACCTGGGGCATCCTTACAACCCACTCCAAGCAACGCACTCCACATGCAACACTGCACCTTGTTACCCCTGCCCATGAGTGGGCGATGCGTGATCTGGTTTTATATTGCCTTCGAAAGCGGAAGGAACGGCCGAAAACGGGTTTTTCCTTGGCCAACTTGTTGTTTCCCATGCCCAAAGTCGAAATCATGATGCATTCCAAGAACCTCGCTTCATTTCAGCAACATTGCACGTGTGGGATCTCAAAAAGCCGCTTCCATTCTCAAGTAGCCTACCAATCTTATGTCGAAGCCGTTTACGGGCACTTTCGGTCCAGAACATTGTTCCCTTCCACCTAGGATGCATGCCAGGAATACAGCAGAGATGAGAATGTAAGCCACACTTGGCAATGTGGGCCCACACAAAATGCTTGAACCCCATTGCAGGACTTGTATGGTGCCGCCGTTGCGCTGGGTGGCGTCGAAGCACCGGACGTTAACCCGGACGATTCTCGCCGCTTCTCGCTCTTGCATGCCAGCCTCGACACCTGGGGCATCCTTACAACCCACTCCAAGCAACTCACTCCACATGCAACACTGCACCTTGTTACCCATGCCCATGAGTGGGCGATGCGTGATCTGGTTTTATATTGCCTTCGAAAGCGGAAGGAACGGCCGAAAACGGGTTTTTCCTTGGCCAACTTGTTGTTTCCCATGCCCAAAGTCGAAATCATGATGCATTCCAAGAACCTCGCTTCATTTCAGCAGCATTGCACGTGTGGGATCTCAAAAAGGCGCTTCCATTCTCAAGTTGCCTACCAATCTTATGTCGTAGCCGTTTCCGGGCACTTTCGGTCCAGAACAGTGTTCCCTTCCACCTAGGATGCCTGGAATACAGCAGAGATGAGAATGTAAGCCACACTTGGCAATGTGGGCCCACACAAAATGCTTGAACTCCATTGCATGACTTGTATGGTGCCGCCGTTGCGCTGGGTGGCGTCGAAGCACCGGACGTTAACCCGGACGATTCTCGCCGCTTCTCGCTCTTCCATGCCAGCCTCGACACCTGGGGCATCCTTACAACCCACTCCAAGCAACTCACTCCACATGCAACACTGCACCTTGTTACCCCTGCCCATGAGTGGGCGATGCGTGATCTGGTTTTATATTGCCTTCGAAAGCGGAAGGAACGGCCGAAAACGGGTTTTTCCTTGGCCAACTTGTTGTTTCCCATGCCCAAAGTCGAAATCATGATGCATTCCAAGAACCTCGCTTCATTTCAGCAGCATTGCACGTGTGGGATCTCAAAAAGGCGCTTCCATTCTCAAGTTGCCTACCAATCTTATGTCGTAGCCGTTTCCGGGCACTTTCGGTCCAGAACAGTGTTCCCTTCCACCTAGGATGCCTGGAATACAGCAGAGATGAGAATGTAAGCCACACTTGGCAATGTGGGCCCACACAAAATGCTTGAACCCCATTGCAGGACTTGTATGGTGCCGCCGTTGCGCTGGGTGGCGTCGAAGCACCGGACGTTAACCCGGACGATTCTCGCCGCTTCTCGCTCTTCCATGCCAGCCTCGACACCTGGGGCATCCTTACAACCCACTCCAAGCAACTCACTCCACATGCAACACTGCACCTTGTTACCCCTGCCCATGAGTGGGCGATGCGTGATCTGGTTTTATATTGCCTTCGAAAGCGGAAGGAACGGCCGAAAACGGGTTTTTCCTTGGCCAACTTGTTGTTTCCCATGCCCAAAGTCGAAATCATGATGCATTCCAAGAACCTCGCTTCATTTCAGCAACATTGCACGTGTGGGATCTCAAAAAGCCGCTTCCATTCTCAAGTTGCCTACCAATCTTATGTCGAAGCCGTTTCCGGGCACTTTCGGTCCAGAACATTGTTCCCTTCCACCTAGGATGCCTCAAATACAGCAGAGATGAGAATGTAAGCCACACTTGGCAATGTGGGCCCACACAAAATGCTTGAACCCCATTGCAGGACTTGTATGGTGCCGCCGTTGCGCTGGGTGGCGTCGAAGCACCGGACGTTAACCCGGACGATTCTCGCCGCTTCTCGCTCTTGCATGCCAGCCTCGACACCTGGGGCATCCTTACAACCCACTCCAAGCAACTCACTCCACATGCAACACTGCACCTTGTTACCCCTGCCCATGAGTGGGCGATGCGTGATCTGGTTTTATATTGCCTTCGAAAGCGGAACGAACGGCCGAAAACGGGGATTTCCTTGGCCAACTTGTTGTTTCCCATGCCCAAAGTCGAAAGGGATAATTAACAAGGTGCCCTCAGTTGGCACTAGGGCTGGAATTCGAGCCGAGCCGAGTCAGCTCGGCTTGACTCGCTCAAGCTCGGTCAAGTGACGAGTCGAGCTCGGATCGACTCGTTCAACAAACGAGTCCAAAATCAAAACTCGGCTCGGCTCGGTGAACTCGCGAGTAGCTCGCGAGCTACTCGTTTAACTTTTTTTTATTTAGTAAAATTATAAAAGTCGACATTATATATTATATATATAATTATTTTTATTATTTGGGGCATGTATAATAAAATCATCACAATGATCGATGAAAATATGTCACCATAAAATAATTTGTAGTAAATAAACTACAATAATCAGTAAAAAAAATTCACATATATAAAAATATCATTAGAAACTCTTTTTACCAAGTTAAACGAGCTAAACGAGTACTCGTAAACTCGGCTCGTTTAGCTTGAACTCGTTTACTGTCGAAAATGAAAACTCGACTCGGCTCGTTGGACAACGAGTTCGAGCCGAGCCGAGTCGAGTTGCGAGCTACTCGTTTAACTCGCGAGTTTTGAGTTTTAATTCCAGCCCTAGTTGGCACCACGACCTCAGTTTTACCCCTAGCGCCGAATCGACCTCAGTTTTGCCCCTAGTCAGTGCGTAAGGACACCTTTCGCTGCTCCCACCGTTACTTTCGGCCCCCGTTAGGATCCTGACCTGTGGGACCCATCATAGAACCGTTGGCGTGGCCTATGGGCCCCAGCTGTTGAGCCTTGGCGCTGCATGTGGGCCCCACCTGTTGACGGTTGGCGCTGCATGTGGGCCCCACTTGTTGACCGTTCCTTGCGGCCGAATGTCACATGAGGCCCAATGTCAACATGTAGACATTATCCATTTATATTTATTAATCACTACATGCAGACTACGCATTATCCATTTATTAAACCATCAAATTATTCGTATTAATAATATAAAATATATATTGTGCTCAACTCAAATTTTTATGTTATCTTATAAAACATAATGCAGCACATCTCTTATATATAAATTTTGTTTACAATGTGCAGATTTTAAAGCGATGATTAGAAAGGAAAAAACTATTAAACAGTGGGTACATTTGGACAAATATAAGAACATAACTTTATATATAGGGCTTATATATAATTAAACATACTTAAGAGAGGATAACTGGCCCCACTTTACATATATTCAGTGGGGCCCGAGAAACATTACATTTAACTAAAAAAAATGCTAGCCCTAACTGCTCCCGCTCTGCATGCGGGAGCCCTTCCCGCCCTCCGGCGCCGCCCTACTTCCGCGGCCACTCCGCCGCCCGGATCTCCATCTCCTTGTTGACGCGGGCGCGGTGGTTATCTGCCCGCATCCTATCCTCCTGCCTCTCACGGGACCGCTTGATCCTGGCCCGGAGGGCCTTCGCCTCCTCCTTCGCCTCCTTCTTCTCCTGCGCCTTCAACTCCTTCGCCTCCAGCCGCTCCAGTCTCTTGAGGCGGAGGTCCGTCCTGGGGGAGATGTCCGACGTCTTGGTGGTGAGGGAAGGGACGGGGCGGTGGATGAAGGGCGGCGTCGGCGATCGCTCCCGTTGGGGAGAGTCGTCGACGGGAAGCACGATGGGCAGGACGTCCTCCGGCTGCCACTCGGCCTCGTACCAAGGCCGAGCCTTGGGGTGGTTGTCCTCGTCGGAGACCGACTCCGGGCTTGAAGGGAGTGAGTACGAAGACATTGTTAGGGCTTGAAGGGAGAGAGAGGCAAAGGGCTGGAGAGGGATGAGAATATGGAGGAGGAGTGAAGGACTATTTAAAGACACGATTAGACGCGTGAATTTATTTGGGTAGATGAAGCAAACTGTGTGAACACATTGGATAATGAAGTGTAGAAGAGTCGTGCATGGTCAAAGCGGTGTAGAACAGGCATAGGCGTAGGCGTAGGCCGGACAGCTAGTGACACGGAGTACGAGCGCGTGTGCATTCGTCAGTCGATGTGATTCGACGTTGCATGCTTGTATTAAAGAAGAGAAGAAAGTCCAAAGTCTCCTCGCTAGCTGCATATGCATTGATGCGTATCTTGTGAAAACTAGGCGTGGAGGGCTGCGTGGCTGCAAATACGACGCGACTCGTACGTGTTTCTGAAACCAGGCGTGGAGGGCTGCGTCGCTGCAAATGCGACGCGACTCGTGTTTCTGAAAGAGGTGCCTTCTGAAACAAGGCGTGCATGGCTGCTGCAAATGCGACGCGACGTTAACTATTTTCTTCTTAACCAACAAAAAAACTATTTTCTTCTTCTGCATCGGACGGATGCGCTCGCAGCCACAGCGATCCGCTAGACGTTCGTTCTGCGCTCTGATTGGTTGGTACGTTGGCCACAGGGATCGATGGTTCTACATATGATTTCTTTGCTGTTAAGTATTATAAACCATGTTATTTAAATAAAAAATATAATGAAACTTCAGATTTACTACAGCGATGATTTTTATCAGTTTTACATATGATTTTTCTATTAAACCATGTTATTTAAATAAAAAATAAAAAATAGAAGAATTATTCAAAACATAATGAAACTTCAGATTTACACTATACATGTAGAATAGATGTCTAGGAAATTCATTTGGTTGATTTAGAAAATATGCCAAAAAATGTTGAAGCACAAATGGGGGTATTTACCCTAGCTTCGGACCTCATTTGAAGCACATTTCTCACGAGAATTGAGCGATGGTTGCAAATGAGCATAAATAATTCAAAAAAATTCAAAATGACATGAATCCAACGCACAATGTTGTTATATGTGATATAGTCGATTTTTTCATGAAATTTCAAACGGGGGTGTCTACCCTAGCTTCAGACCTCATTTGGAGCACATTTCTCATGAGAATAGAGCGATGGTTTCAAATGAGCTTTAATAATTCAAAAAAAAATATCAAATTGACATGAATCCAACGCACAATGCTGTTATATGTGATTTGCCCTAGCTTATGACCTCATTTGAAGCACATTTGCCCAAAATTTTGGAATGACTTAGTTCAACATGCATCATACAACATTATTCAAACATTCTTTTCGCTTTTAATCTACATTCTGGCTCGTGATTGCGTTCAGAAATACTCAAAATTAATTAAAAAACGCGAACTCGTTGAAATATGCTCAAATTCATAGATTCGACGATAGTTTTACAGAAAGCTAGACGGCATGATGCATGCCAGCCTCGACACCTGGGGCATCCTTACAACCCACTCCAAGCAACTCACTCCACATGCAACACTGCACCTTGTTACCCCTGCCCATGAGTGGGCGATGCGTGATCTGGTTTTATATTGCCTTCGAAAGCGGAAGGAACGGCCGAAAACGGGGATTTCCTTGGCCAACTTGTTGTTTCCCATGCCCAAAGTCGAAATCATGATGCATTCCAAGAACCTCGCTTCATTTCAGCAACATTGCACGTGTGGGATCTCAAAAAGCCGCTTCCATTCTCAAGTTGCCTACCAATCTTATGTCGTAGCCGTTTCCGGGCACTTTCGGTCCAGAACATTGTTCCCTTCCACCTAGGATGCCTGGAATACAGCAGAGATGAGAATGTAAGCCACACTTGGCAATGTGGGCCCACACAAAATGCTTGAACCCCATTGCAGGACTTGTATGGTGCCGCCGTTGCGCTGGGTGGCGTCGAAGCACCGGACGTTAACCCGGACGATTCTCGCCGCTTCTCGCTCTTGCATGCCAGCCTCGACACCTGGGGCATCCTTACAACCCACTCCAAGCAACGCACTCCACATGCAACACTGCACCTTGTTACCCCTGCCCATGAGTGGGCGATGCGTGATCTGGTTTTATATTGCCTTCGAAAGCGGAAGGAACGGCCGAAAACGGGGATTTCCTTGGCCAACTTGTTGTTTCCCGTGCCCAAAGTCGAAATCATGATGCATTCCAAGAACCTCGCTTCATTTCAGCAACATTGCACGTGTGGGATCTCAAAAAGCCGCTTCCATTCTCAAGTTGCCTACCAATCTTATGTCGTAGCCGTTTCCGGGCACTTTCGGTCCAGAACATTGTTCCCTTCCACCTAGGATGCCTCGAATACAGCAGAGATGAGAATGTAAGCCACACTTGGCAATGTGGGCCCACACAAAATGCTTGAACCCCATTGCAGGACTTGTATGGTGCCGCCGTTGCGCTGGGTGGCGTCGAAGCACCGGACGTTAACCCGGACGATTCTCGCCGCTTCTCGCTCTTGCATGCCAGCCTCGACACCTGGGGCATCCTTACAACTCACTCCACATGCAACACTGCACCTTGTTACCCCTGCCCATGAGTGGGCGATGCGTGATCTGGTTTTATATTGCCTTCGAAAGCGGAAGGAACGGCCGAAAACGGGGATTTCCTTGGCCAACTTGTTGTTTCCCATGCCCAAAGTCGAAATCATGATGCATTCCAAGAACCTCGCTTCATTTCAGCAACATTGCACGTGTGGGATCTCAAAAAGCCGCTTCCATTCTCAAGTTGCCTACCAATCTTATGTCGTAGCCGTTTCCGGGCACTTTCGGTCCAGAACATTGTTCCCTTCCACCTAGGATGCCTGGAATACAGCAGAGATGAGAATGTAAGCCACACTTGGCAATGTGGGCCCACACAAAATGCTTGAACCCCATTGCAGGACTTGTATGGTGCCGCCGTTGCGCTGGGTGGCGTCGAAGCACCGGACGTTAACCCGGACGATTCTCGCCGCTTCTCGCTCTTGCATGCCAGCCTCGACACCTGGGGCATCCTTACAACCCACTCCAAGCAACTCACTCCACATGCAACACTGCACCTTGTTACCCCTGCCCATGAGTGGGCGATGCGTGATCTGGTTTTATATTGCCTTCGAAAGCGGAAGGAACGGCCGAAAACGGGGATTTCCTTGGCCAACTTGTTGTTTCCCATGCCCAAAGTCGAAATCATGATGCATTCCAAGAACCTCGCTTCATTTCAGCAACATTGCACGTGTGGGATCTCAAAAAGCCGCTTCCATTCTCAAGTTGCCTACCAATCTTATGTCGAAGCCGTTTCCGGGCACTTTCGGTCCAGAACATTGTTCCCTTCCACCTAGGATGCCAGGAATACAGCAGAGATGAGAATGTAAGCCACACTTGGCAATGTGGGCCCACACAAAATGCTTGAACCCCATTGCAGGACTTGTATGGTGCCGCCGTTGCGCTGGGTGGCGTCGAAGCACCGGACGTTAACCCGGACGATTCTCGCCGCTTCTCGCTCTTGCATGCCAGCCTCGACACCTGGGGCATCCTTACAACTCACTCCACATGCAACACTGCACCTTGTTACCCCTGCCCATGAGTGGGCGATGCGTGATCTGGTTTTATATTGCCTTCGAAAGCGGAAGGAACGGCCGAAAACGGGGATTTCCTTGGCCAACTTGTTGTTTCCCATGCCCAAAGTCGAAATCATGATGCATTCCAAGAACCTCGCTTCATTTCAGCAACATTGCACGTGTGGGATCTCAAAAAGCCGCTTCCATTCTCAAGTTGCCTACCAATCTTATGTCGTAGCCGTTTCCGGGCACTTTCGGTCCAGAACAGTGTTCCCTTCCACCTAGGATGCCTGGAAAACAACAGAGATGAGAATGTGGGCCCACACAAAATGCTTGAACCCCATTGCAGGACTTGTATGGTGCCGTCGTTGCGCTGGGTGGCGTCGAAGCACCGGACGTTAACCGGGACTATTCTCGCCGCTTCTCGCTCTTGCATGCCAGCCTCGACACCTGGGGCATCCTTACAACCCACTCCAAGCAACTCACTCAACATGCAACACTGCACCTTGTTACCCCTGCCCATGAGTGGGCGATGCATGATCTGGTTTTATATTGCCTTCGAAAGCGGAAGGAACGGCCGAAAACAGGGATTTCCTTGGCCAACTTGTTGTTTCCCATGCCCAAAGTCGAAATCATGATGCATTCCAAGAACCTCGCTTCATTTCAGCAACATTGCACGTGTGGGATCTCAAAAAGCCGCTTCCATTCTCAAGTTGCCTACCAATCTTATGTCGTAGCCGTTTCCGGGCACTTTCGGTCCAGAACAGTGTTCCCTTCCACCTAGGATGCCTGGAAAACAGCAGAGATGAGAATGTGGGCCCACACAAAATGCTTGAACCCCATTGCAGGACTTGTATGGTGCCGTCGTTGCGCTGGGTGGCGTCGAAGCACCGGACGTTAACCGGGACTATTCTCGCCGCTTCTCGCTCTTGCATGCCAGCCTCGACACCTGGGGCATCCTTACAACCCACTCCAATCAACTCACTCAACATGCAACACTGTACCTTGTTACCCCTGCCCATGAGTGGGCGATGCGTGATCTGGTTTTATATTGCCTTCAAAAGCGGAAGGAACGGCCGAAAACGAGGATTTCCTTGGCCAACTTGTTGTTTCCCATGCCCAAAGTCGAAATCATGATGCATTCCAAGAACCTCGCTTCATTTCAGCAACATTGCACGTGTGGGATCTCAAAAAGCCGCTTCCATTCTCAAGTTGCCTACCAATCTTATGTCGTAGCCGTTTCCGGGCACTTTCGGTCCAGAACAGTGTTCCCTTCCACCTAAGATGCCTGAAAAACAGCAGAGATGAGAATGTAAGCCATTTTTGTCTTCAATTTTAGTCTTCAATTTTAACCATTTTTGTGCAAAAAATATGGAAAAACAACTATACAAAAAGAAACCCTAGATTCACGCGTGCACATTGCGTCAGAGGGAGAGCAAAAGGGAAACTCCATAAATACACGGTTTGACGCATATCCACTTCCTTCCTTCCTCCTGTCTCTGCATCAACTTTTCCCCAAAAAACGCATCCTCCCCTCCACTTCCACCGCAAAACCCTCGACGGTTCCCCTGCCCTTCCCATCCGCCATGAAGAGATCACGCGAAAGCTTCGACGCCGAGGAAGGTAATGAGGTGGCGTCCGTCGTCGGCGAGCCATCTTCTGCTGTCGTCCCAGCCGCGGCCAGCTCTGGTACAGTGGCTGCTGCTTCGGGCGAAGATGGCCCATCCCACGCCGCCGTGCCATCTGACCTCGAGGCTGCGTACAAGGAGATTGACGAAAGCTACGACCAATCAGCTGAATACGCCATGTGGGGGGCCATCTCCGCTAAGCTGACCAACGCTCCGAACGCCGCGCCGCCCGCTGCGCCGACTGCCGCGCCGACTGAGGTAGTAGATCTATTTTTAGTGAACTTGCCATGTATTTTTTATAATGCCCTTGTATTCACAGACTGGTAGTAGATCGATTTTGCTTTGCACTATGTGGTTGTTCATGTTTGCCACTTATTTTGGTTGTGAGTTGTGACTTCTGTGAGTGTTGAGAGAACTAAGATAGAAACCTCTATGTGTGTGCCTAGGAAATTTATTTTGTTCTATGGTGGATTGGAGCACAACCTGATGGTACCGTGTGTGTGCCTAGGAAATTTATTTTGTTCTATGGTGGATTGGAGCACAACCTGATGGTACCGTGTGTGTGCCTAGGAAATTTATTTTGTTCTATGGTGGATGGGAGCACAACACCTGATGGTATTGCATGCACCGTGTTGGTGTGCCCTAGAATTTCTTTTATTTTTTGATGGATGGAGCACAACCGGTATTATTGCACGTGTGTTGCCTGAGGCAATTTTATTTCTCACCTGTTATTTACATTAGTTTAAATGCCATTGTATATCTCATCATGTAATAATTTACAACTTCAACTTCATATGTAATGTTCAAATAATTGTACAGTGTTTTATCATCCTAGATTCTCCCTATTATGATGTTACAACCTATTTTGGGTTGCAATTAATCTTCACATTATTTCAACTTCAATTTCATATCTCATTTTCTAATAATTGTACACTCTGTACTATGTTGTTAATAAAATTCAATTAATATAGCTTGGGTAATTTGATGCACAAGATTTTAGTTACTCCCTCCGATCCATATTAATGGTCGCTAAATCGGATGTATCTAGACATATTTTAGTGCTAGATACATCCGATTTAGCGACTATTAGTATGGATCGGAGGGAGTATCTGTTTTTGTTATGAAATACTGGGGCATATTACTCTATGGTTGCATGGCACATTGACATCAATGAGCACCATTCTATGTGGTAGAATCGAAAAAAATTCCTCATTGCAAGAGTTAGCGGTCTAGCATACATAGAAATTGTATTTTTGATAGTGGCCCTTGTATTCAAATAAAGAGAGAGTAGATCGATTTTGCTTTCAAATATTATTCTGTTATTTCTCAACTGTTATTTACATTAGTTCAAATGCCATTTTATATCTCATCATGTAATAATTACAACTGCAACTTCATATCTAATGTTGAAATAATTGTATAGTGTGTTATCATCCTAGATTCTCCTATTTATGGTGTTACAAACCTTTTTTTTGGGTTGCAGTAATCTTCACATTATTTCAACTTCAATTTCATATCTCATTTTGTAATAATTGTACACTCTGTACTTTGTTTAATTAAAATTCAATGAATATAGCTTGGGTAATTTGATCCGCAAGATTTTAATTATCTGTTTTTGTTATGAAATACTGGGGCATATTACTCTATGGTTGCATGACACATTGACATCAATTAGCACCATTCTATGTGGTCGAATCGAAATAAATTCCTCTTTGGAAGAGATAGCGGTCTTGCATACATAGAAATTTTATTTTTGATAGTGGTCTTTTATTCAAAGAAAGAGGGAGTAGATTGATTTTGCTTTTTAATTTTATTGTTTTATTTCTCAAGTGTTATTTACATTAGTTCGAATGCCATTTTATATCTCATCATGTAATAATTACAACTGCAACTTCATATCTAATGTTGAAATAATTGTGTAGCGTGTTATCATCCTAGATTCTCCTATTTATGGTGTTACAACCTTTTTTGGGTTAATCTTCAAATTATTTCATCTGCAATTTCATATCTCATTTTGTAATAATTTTACACAGTAGCTTTTAGGTTAATTAACGTGCTTGCCTACATGGATTCTAATTATCAGATTTGGTTATGATATACTAGGTTTAGTATAGGTTGTACATTTCATATCCATTTGAATTCTTCGGCAATAAATGATATAAAAGTTAAAAACGAATGAGCAACTTCAGTTTTCAGTTAACATATTGGCTTATTGCATTTTAGGAGCCGAGAGTTGAAGAAGAGTCATCTGATGGCGGACTGGCCTTGTCAGATGGTCATGGTTCTGGGGATGGAGGCTCTGGAGAAGATGATGAAGATGTTGAAGAAGTACCTCCAACATCACCAAATGTTGATGAAAAATCAGCTTGCAACGTCCATGTCTCCAATCTGGTGATACTTCAGCTAAAGGAGGAAAAGGGGGTGCACACCGACTTTGTTCTTCAAGCTGTGGTAAAGCCGAACCAGCGACCATCGTCTTTCATGGTTTCGCGTGTACTCCTTAGCAAGTTGGGTACTACCAACTGGCGCATTGTCCAGTCTCACAAAGAGGGAGACTCCGCGTATCTTTACATCAAGATGCGTAGACAGGATGTGCTAAGGTGTCACGGGAAGAGGTAAGAGTGGGAGGGAGAACAAGTCACCTTCCGTAAGGTGAATAGACTCATTCCACTCATACCTGATCCCATGGAAGCTGGCCCAGTTCACAAGATCTTCTAAGTTGTGCCTGTGAAGACAATGTTTCTTTTGTTTAAACTATGTGTTGCTTTCCGTACTCCTGCATGATGCACTATGTGAAACATTATGTCCTTTTTATGTTATCGTTTAGCAGAGCTTATTATTATTGTTAAAGAGTTGTTTCTTTTTTGGAGGGCACGCAATTGGCACCTGATTTTTATAGGAGATAGTGGTTTGAGTACATGAACTTGACAGTTCGTTGCGAGCAACACTATCACTTACACCACTCCACACCGGCTAGTCCGAGAACTGCCCCACAGACTCAAAAACCAAACACAAGAGAAGGCCTTTCCTAAACAAAGATCAGAGCCGTGTCGCCACAGATGCTGGTGCCTCTTAGGAATAACAAACTACATCTTGACATCCCTAGTCGTCGAACCACCCAAAGGAGAATGGCGGCTGGACTAGTTCTTCCTCGAGGAGGGAACTACTCGAACACCACCAGCGAGGGAGAGTTGTCATTGAGTTCAAACCGGACTTCACGTAGCATAATTTGCACTACTAGTTCGATATAGCACTTGCAATATGAACAAAAGTACCAAGATAAATCCATAGCTCAAAAGTAGCATATATAATACTCGAATAACTTTACATATACTCTAATTACAAAGAACAAAAGTAGCATATATACTACGCCGCAGCAGGTGATCTAGTGCCAAGTGTGGGTCGCACTCGCCCTCCTCGATCTGCCTCCCTCTTTGGCCTTCTTGGCGTCACTCATGGGTTTGAGCTTACGGTACAACTCTAGGGAGAGGAACCCATCAATTGCAGCATAGGTGATGTGTTCCATGTCTAGCATTTGGTTGTCCCAGTAGCTGTGCCACATGTAATCCTTCTTCTTCATGTCTTTGTAGCAGGGATCAATAAATTTTGCTGCCATGGTAGCCATTCCAACTTTCTTTTGTTTGAACACATGAAAGTATAAATCTTGGATATCCTCATAGATTTCTTCTGGAATAGAAAAATTCCAGGTTCTCGCAAACATTTTCTTGTCGTTGTTGGTGTCAACACTTGCAAATTTGACGCCACCAAAACGAGATCAGCCAGCGTCGCAGATTGCCACCAGTCACCACTGAAGTACACAAGTAACAAGAGTTTAGAGAAGTACTACTCCATCCGATCCGAAAAAAAAGTGCGTGAGAAAACTGTTACGCATGCACGTCTGGATGAGTACTAGTTGCAGAAAATCTAGATGAGTACTAGTTGCCGAAAAAAAGAGGAAAAAAGTAGTAGTAAACCAATCACAAGAACCAGGAATAACTAAATAGCAATCACAAGAACATGGCGGCGCAGCAGATGAGTACTAGTTGCAGAAAACAAGATGAAAAATGACTTTAACCTGGAGTGATGGTACACCAGGACGTGGCGGCGGAATGCAAGCTGAAGGACGGTGACCTTCTTCTCGATATCAACCTTGTGGGATGTGTACTCGAAATCGAGCCCCATGAATCTTTCTTCTCCTTCATCAATCCAATGCTCGTACATGTCTACGACATGCTGCACCTCGGCAGGGTCGTTGGTGTACGTGACGTCGATGCTTTCCTCGCCATGGATGGGGACCTGAAGCGTGCGGCAGAAATACTTCTGTTCATCCATTCTTGAAAGAAGAAGAGAGGGGAGCGGATGGAAGAAGAAGAAGAGAGTGTAGTGCAGCGGTTGGAAGAAGATGCAGTGGAGAATACGAGTGGAAGTACAGGGGAGTATTAATATTAATTGTGGAAGGAGCAGAGTCGAAGTGATTGACGTGTGAAATCGATAGAAATTTTTTGGGAAACACCTGTGCCGTGTGTGTACATACACAGAAGGTTGTAAAAATTGTCTCACTTGTTTGTGGGCCTAAACTAATAAGCCTTTTTTTAGTTGACTAAACGTACACAATGGGCAGCGCGGGCGACGATTTGTCCCATCAAACGTCTACGGCCTGACCTAAGGCAGCGTGCGTTATCATTATCACGAAGAACCGCCTCTCGTTCACACGCCTCCTCCCTCTCCACGTGTTCGCCGCCGCCTGCCCTTCCGCATAACTTTGACCTAGAATTAGTCTACCGGCCAGCGCACCCTCCACTACGATCATGAAGCCAACCAAAGACGTGCCAACTTGATCTTACGCATCTTTTTGCATCTTTGATCGTGATTATCACACCAGATCTGATCGTTTTTGTTCGTTTTTTCTCGCAGTGTCCAGTTTGTTTTGACAAACTAGGGATGTGTGGTAGTGATGACATGACGACTGATTATTTCGTCATAACCCTTGTAGAGGGATTTGAGGAGAAGACGGTAAGGATTCTAATCTACTCATGTACAAATTGGATTTGGATTTTTCGTGATTATTCAGATGTAATGTACGTAGCATATCTACCGGTCCTAGCTAGTACTCATTGTGTCATGTGTTAATCATTGATGTAATATACGTAGCTGATCAAGCTAGCAAATTTTTTGGGACTGTGATCTCTAGTAGCATTGGACGTGTTTTTTTTTTATGAACTACCTACATGCAATTTCAATACTTGAAGGGTACCATTCTGAAACTATGAGTGCATGTTCAGTTATTTGCAGTACAGGACTATTGCTTCAATGTCCAATTATAGGAAAAAGTACAAATAGCTACTCTTGTAGGATATATCTACTTTTAGTAAGTCCAATTTACTACTGGCTCATAATTTAATAAAATACATGCTCTTATTTAGGTGATCCCGTGCTACATCAGACAATATTTCTTAAGAATGCATGCTGTTTTCCCCGTGGAGGACAGAAATTTTCAAGCCACACTTATTACGAAGGAAGGCTTCTCGTTTATTGTCGATCTTAGCAACATCGACGGGATAACCTTTCTGAAGGGAAATTACTGGAAAGAACTTAGTAGGGTCTACAAACTTGAAGTTGGTATGGAGCTTGTTTTCAAGACCGACACACAAAGAGGCCAAACTGAGGTCATAACCGGAAAGGACCCAATCATCCATCCGTGTAAGTTCTTACTTAATACAAAATAATTATGTTGTGCACATAAACATTAATATATTACTTGGTTGCGGCATGTGTAATCTACTAATTTCAGGCGTATTACATTTTTACAGCATACTACCACATGTCCCCTGAGAGGCGTCACATTGTTGACTCACTCTCTAGCACTGATGGGACCATGATTAATTGGAGTATGATGGAGACGGTGATCGACGCTGTTGAAAACTTGGATTACACTGTTCTATTCCACAGAGCTGGAGAGTATGAGGAAGCAGAATTGGTTGTCGGGGTGCTGCATACTCTGAATTGGACAAACAGCGAGAACTTCAATAAACACGTGGTAAATCTTTAAGAACACATCTTCTCTTATGCGCAAAGTAATACGTGTACACTTGTTCTATTTAATTTCCTTTCTTTTAACATGATTATTTCCCGATAGCTTTTTTCTTGACTTCTAGTCTTTGCATGCAACAGAAAATCCCAAGCCGTCTGATTCCTGCACATATGGCAAGAAATGGTACAATCACTATTGTTTGCTACCCGAGAACTGAGGTGACATCGACATATTCAATTTCTGATCTTGATGGTCGCTTGTGCGTCAGCGGGTGGAAAGAGTTCATGGCGAAGGAAAGTCATCTCAAAAAGGGTGACAAGATGCTGTTATTGCTATACCAGTGCGCTGAAGGGCTCTACTTGTTTGCTACCCATGTCCCTGAAGTTGGTCTGTAATAGGAATGCAGTGATATTGATGGTTTCTGTGTGCAACTATATGCATGCAGCCCCGTTGCTACAATATAAAAACCGTGTTAAGACTCTATATTAGATTGTTGAATTCTCACACAATTTAAATGTTATGTTCTTTTAGTTTTACTACTTTCATGATGTCATTTTGATTTTTATGCTGAGCTTTACCATTTTTGCTTTACCATATGACTCATAAAAATGTAAACAAGGGTGCAAACCACACATGCTCAATGGAAAAAATATCCAGTGATACTAGCCCCTTGTTCTCCCATGCTACCATTTTAAAAAATCAACTATAGATGTTTCATAAAATTCCGGAAAAAATTATTAATGTTCCCAAAGAATTTGTGTACATAATGTAAAAAATAACCAGGTCCAAATTCGACCTACACATTGAGAAACAAAAAGTACAAATCAGCAAATATGCACTATATATTCACATTTGGATTTGTCTTTTTGGTTAGTCAATATTACTTTCGTATCTGGACATAAAATTATTACACATTGTTGTAACTCTACTCGTGATTTTTCCTAGATTTTTTTGAATCACCAAAACTTCATTTATTCGAAACGGTACCATGGTAGCATGCAAGAGGGCTAGTATCACATGATATTCTCCCCATGCTCTGGAGAAATAGGCTGAACCACCGCTATATTAATATAGCAACCACCCGGTGCAACAGTTTTGATACAACGCCGGCTGAGGCGACAACCAATAAACGCAAAAGAAGAAAAGAAAAGGAGACGCAAGTGGATCGACGAAACGACCACTGCGCCCACCTACAAACTACAACCAAGCTGCTAGCACCGGGACGTCAAATACCAATAAACACCTTCAACATGGATAGTCGCGCTTCTAGGGTTTCCCCCGGCACATCGGGGCGGCGGATGCAGGGTAGACGCGATGCCCTTCATGAAGGGAGGATGCCACCCGATGGCGACACCGCTCTAATATGGTACTCCGACAAGGATTTCTCCCAAACACACCCTCACCACCATCCTTGACGATCCGTCGCCTAGGTGCCTCGCAACGACCGGACGAACCGACCACCAGCATGCGACACCACGGTGCGACAACATTTAACCAGGATGAGGGAATCAAATGTGTTGGGCACGGTTTATCATTGGCTTCATCATTAAGGACCAATTTACGAAAGATCAAATGTGGAGGCACGTTCACATGATGAAAATTTTGAGGAAAACCGTTTATACTCTAATTTAATCGATTGCTACACGCACACCAACTGCTACACACACACGAACTCGAGTCCTCTCCCTCTCCACCCCCCGATTCCCCACCGCCGCCACGGCTAGCCCTCTCCGCCCCCAGATCCCCTACCGACACCCGGCGGAACGACGCCGCGACAAACGCCGGCGCAACCGCCACCGTCGTCCTCGCGCCGTCCAGCCGTCGCGCCGCAGGTAAGTTTCCCCGGCCGCCGTACCTTTCATTGTTAGGTTTAGATGTAGATTGAGTTATATGTTACTCTTTGATTCATAGGAATGCCATAGGAATTTTGTAGGATTATATCCTATAGGAATTTTTCCTATATTGCTTGTTTGATTCACAGGATCATATCCTATAGGAAATATTCCCGTAGAAATCTTGTAGTACAAATCCTATAGGAAAAGAACATTAGGTCCAACCTCATGGAAAAATTCCTTCACACAATCAAAGGAAAATGCTCTTCTCATAGGAATCATTTGGCCATACCATACCAATCCTACAAGTTTCCTATCCCTACACTTTTCCTATCATATGAATCAAAGGAGACCTATTATTGTGATTTTAGATGTAGATCGACTTAGGAATTAGATTTTCATTGTTAGATTTAAGTTTATTCAGCCACCAAAATTAGATGTACATTGTTAGATTTAAGTTGGTTTTTGAATGGTAAATGGTTAGATGTGTATCTGAATTCAGTGTATGGAACGCACCACCGCAGGCAATGGATGTATGTGAACAGTGTGGCTACAAGGAGTGCATGAACAAGAAATTTACCATTGTTCTACCAGAGGGGTTTAAAAACAGATTGGTATATACTTTAGGTCAATCTACTTTTTGAAAACTGACAATAAATTTGTACTAAAAATGTGTACTTTTTTTTTTACAGATCATACCTTGCAGATTCAGGCGTGACTTTTTGGAGCATATTCAAGTTGCAATTTGGGACCACCCTAGAACTCTCGAGGTGAACTTGGTGAGCTGGAGAGTGCCAGAGCACCAGCACAAAGTTGTAGTCACACATGAGGATGGAAAAACATACTTCAGTGGTCAGCAATGGGGCCAGCTTGTGGAACGCTACGAGATGGATCCAACAGGGAGATTGACATTCTATCTCGATGAAGGTGATGTGTCCACCTACTTCCTCTATGATCGACCTGACGATGCTGAAGACACCGAAGATGATGTTCCCATAGCTCCCTACTGAGGATACACATGTTGTCATTATTCAGTCAGATGATGAGTAGGTATCGTGGTTGTAGCTGAGAGTTCTAGCTTTATGCGAACTTTTATATTACATGTTAATGTTGAGTACTATCTGGTTGAATATTTGAATGTTTATGCGGTTTTTTTTAATGCTTGTTATGTTATCTCATAATTGAATACCATTTGTGCACTTCTAGTCAATATTACATTCCCTTTTTATTTACCGATTTCTATAGGATAGTGATATGGACTATGACATCAACGCCAATGATCATGTAGTATAACCTGTGTCGATTCCAGAAACACGCCAGTGGACACCTAGATAGCAGGGGTGTACGAGTTTCATGCCAGAACTGAAGAAAAACCACACCAATAACAGGGCTTTTCCGACTAGTGTTGAATATTAACACAACAATGCATTTCGAAATGAATTAATTTAATCATAAAATGAAACTAGTAAAACTTAATAGAGCATTTATAATACTTGAACGTTATTGCCAAGGGAAAAACATATTGTTCACAAGGCAAATGGGCTGTGAAGACAAATTGTACAATTAATAGGCCCATACTCCGGTTGGGCCATTGGGCGAGCGAAAGGGCTACGTTTGTCCGCCCGGTCTCCTCCAAACTGCCCTGCCCCCGCATGACAACGCCGCTCTATCCGTTCTCAGGCGACTTCGCCGCCGTATCGGCCCTGCGCGACCGATCAATCCGCCACTATTACCTCGCCGCCATCCGAACTCGATTAGCGTAAACTATTGAACTGCCGCCAACGCTGCCCCACCGACTTGTACTCAACCGCTGCTTCCGCCGCTCGTCAGACGCAATTACAAGGTTTGTACCAATACTGATGAAATCCTTGGTTTCCATCCTGCCGGTTCGATGAAGTTAATGGCGATTGCAATTGCTGTCAGATAGACTAGCTGCTTGTGTTCACATATGCGTGTCTGTTTTATCAGTTTCAGTTGTAAGTGTTAGTTTAATATTCATATTAATGTCAGGAATTCAGGTACGAACTAGGTTTTATATTTTCATATCCATGTCAGTTTCAGGTGTAAGTGTTAGTTTCAATCTAACGCTGTGTTGTGAAGTAATGTCTAATGTAATCCCCTGCAATTCTTACTTACTTGAAAGACCAGTATGCTTGTCTCTCTGATGTATTTGTTGTTTCCAAATACTTTTGTGTGAACTAATGCTGCTCCTTCTTTTTTACAAGACCGGCTAAACGGAGATAACGCAAAATGTCACAAGACAAGAGCTGGATGGAGAAGGATAGAGATTCTGTGGAGTGGCAAAGTGGCATCGAGAGTTTCTTGGAACTTAGTTTTGATGGTGCTGAACCAGACGCAAGAAACTTTTGCCCGTGTACGAAATGTCTGAATAATGCTCAGAAAACTAAAAAGGAGATCCATATGCACTTGCTTATGAATGGGATGGATCCGTCCTACAAAAAATGGGTATTCCATGGTGAACCCGAGGAGGACAACATGTCTGAAGATTCTGATGATGAAGACGATGCAGGTGGTGGTGAAGGGATATGTGACATGCTCGATACTCTGATAAGGGCCACAAAAGTGGGAAGTAATGTAGGAGACACGAGCGGTGATGGAATGAAACAGGAGCCAAATGCATCTGCAAAGGCGTTCTACAAACTATTGGAAGAGGGAAAAACATCGTTGTACCCAGGTTGTGAGGAGGTCACAAAGATATCTTTCATTGTGAAGCTTTACCAAATCAAGTGCGTGTCTGGGATGACCAACAGAGCATGTGACTTAATGCTGCGGATGTTCACGGAGGTGCTGCCAAAGGGTCACTGCATTCCTACTAATCTCGCACAAGTAAGGAAGGTCATTCGAGAGTTTGGACTGGATTACAAGAAGATACACGCGTGCTATAATGATTGTGTGCTATTCCGTAATGAGCATGCTGATGCCCAAGAATGCCCTGTCTGTCATACGTCTCGATGGAAATCAAGTCCAACCGTAGACAAAGCTGATTCATCGATCCGTAAATCAAAGAAGCAAGTGCCACAGAAAGTTCTATGGTATTTCCCACTCATTCAAAGACTGCAAAGGATGTACATGACAGAAGATATGTCAACTGATATGAAATGGCATAAGGAGAAACGTAAAGATGATGGCATAATGAGGCATCCTGCAGATTCGAAGGCCTGGAAAAGCCTTGATGAAAGATATAGTCAGAAAGAATTCGCAAAAGATGCTCGCAGTGTTCGGCTTGGCCTTGCTTCAGATGGATTCAACCCCTTTGGTCTCATGAGTATATCACACACTACATGGCCTGTCATTCTGATCCCATATAACTTGCCACCATGGATGTGTATGAAATAAGAGAACTGGATAATGTCAATGATTATTCCAGGACCAAAGTCAGCAGGAAATAACATTGATGTGTACTTACAGCCTTTGATTGATGAACTGTTAGTTCTATGGGAGGATGGTGTTGAAGCATATGATGCTGCAACTAAACAAAATTTCAAGTTGTATGCATGCGTGTTGTGGACCATCAATGACTACCCGGCTTACGCAATGCTGAGTGGTTGGAGCACAAAAGGCAAGCTAGCATGCCCTTACTGCCACAAGCATACAGACTTTTTATGGCTCCGGTATGGTAGAAAGCATTGCTACATGGGACACCGACGTTTTCTACGGAAACAACACAAATGGCGTCGAAACAAGGTTATGTTCAACAACAAGCCAGACCATAGAGACGCCCCGGTGCCACTTACAGGCAATGAAGTTCTAAAGGAGCTTGATAGCATTCAGCATGAACCATTTGGGCGGTCAAATAAGAGAAAGCGACCGGAAACTAATCCCTGGCACAATTGGCGGAAGAAAAGTGTGTTCTTCCAGCTCCCGTATTGGCAGCACTTGCTCGTGAGGCACAATTTGGATGTTATGCACATCGAGAAGAACATTTGTGACAGCATTCTGGGTACTTTGCTTGAGATGGATGGGAAAACAAAGGATGGTACGAAGGCTCGCCTAGATTTGGAGTTTTTGAAAATTAGGGAGGATCAGCACGCAAAGCCCGCCGGTAAGGATAAGTACAAACTTAAGAAAGGCGTGTATGCTTTAAAAAAGGAAGAGAAGATAATGCTGCTCAGGTTTCTGCGAGCATACGGATGCCTGATGGCTATGCTTCACACATTAAGCGATGTGTGGTCCTCGAGCAGTGCAAGTTTAGTGGACTCAAAACTCACGACTGCCATGTTATATTACAGAAACTTCTTCCTATTGCGTTGCGCAAGCTTCTGCCAGAGAAGGTGCTTACCCCATTGCTTCAGCTCAGTAAATTCTTTTCCGATTTATGCTCCAAGGAGTTAAGGGATGAGGATCTGTTGAATTTGGACGAAAAAATTGCAGTAATTCTATGTCAGCTAGAGATGATATATCCACCAGCTTTCTTTGATATTATGATGCATCTCCCAATTCATCTAGCTCGAGAAGCATGGTTGGCAGGGCCTGTACAGTATAGATGGATGTATCCGGTTGAGAGATACCTGCGTACGTTGAAGGGATATGTACGTAACAAGGCTCATCCAGAAGGTTCAATTGCAGAGGGGTACATACTTGAAGAGTGCATGACATTCTGCAGTCGATTCGTTAAAGGCTCGCCTACAAAAATAAGTCAGTCCGAACGCCATGCAGATGGAGCTACAGATGAGGCACCAACAGGGATTAGCATAATGAGTGCAGTTGATTACTCCAAGAAAGGTTTTGCCCGTGAATCACTGTCTTTGGAAGCTCTTAATCAAATGAGGCACTACATAATAACAAACTGCGAGGAAACCGAGCCATATATTCAGTAAGGAAACTTATGTATTTGTTTCATATCATGATATGCATTAACACTTTGGTTATGAAGTAACCATATATCATTTCTTTTTGAAGGGAACATATTGACGAGCTCAAAAAGAACAATTGTCCTAATCCTAAAAAGAAACACAAGGAAGATTTTGTTGGCTGGTTCGAAAGACGGGTAAGTTACTTTAGCATTTTCATAAATGTTTCTCGTAATAAAAAAACAATGGTGTATAGTACACTCACACATATTCTATTCCATGAAACAGATCACACAACTCCATAAAGATGGGAAGGTCAACAGTCTGTTGTATACACTAGCTAAAGGGCCTGATCAAATTGCTCGTGTGTTCAACCGTACAGTACTGAATGGATATTACTTTCGTAATACCGAAATAGAGCTTGACTTGAGTACCCAAAATAGTGGCGTCGTAGTCAACGCGCAAGGAAGCACCAGCAGTACTGATTATTATGGGGTGATAAAGAAAATCATATTTCTTGACTTTCCTCCTGATAAGGAGGTTGTTCTATTGCAGTGCGACTGGTTCGACGTGCCTCCTGCCAATAGAAATCATAGTAAGGGGTATAGGAGGGACAAGTATGGAATTATTGACCGCGACACTAGTGTACACCGATTCACGGAAGACCCTTACATTCTAGGCATCCAAGCTGCACAGGTTTTCTATGTGAGAGATGTGAAGAGCCCTAATTGGGCAAGTGCTATAAAAATGAATCCACGCAATTTGTTTGCTCCTTCGGTTTTAAATGGTGCAGACCTAGATGATCTTGAAGAAGGAGATGAACGTGGTGATGCAGATGTACATGATGTCGTCGATGCAGGAATTACAGTTCCAGAATTTACTTTTCCTGACGTTATTACTACTTGGTGCAGAACTGATGATGAAGGAACCAGCGTTGATGTTTCAGTCATAAATAATTTAACACCTGCTGATTTTGACGAAGACCAAGTCGAATATGATGCTGATACTGATGATGATGAGGCTTACATAAATGATGGTCATGTTGCTCCTTTGGTAGAAGATGAATTGGATGATGACCACGGATTCTTTGTGTAGGCTGTCTCTGCACTGTTTGCCTTAAAGGTTTTGCCATGAACATGCATGGATGAAAGATCGTGTAATAACATAATTTTTGTTTAAAGATTCCAAAGTTCCAGTGTTTAGAAATTTTGAATTTCCATGATAAATGTACTAGTGAAATTGCGTCTTATATGAGTTCTTGGTTGATTATTAAGTACTGTCACTAGTTGCAACATTAGTAAAATGCTAAGTGCTGCCGAAATTCAGTTGCAAACAATATTAAAAAAAATAATGTGCTCACCAAACTGAGATAATGGACCAAAAATGAAGTGTAGTCCTAAGAAAATTGCAACAGTGATCAAGGGCACGGCCCATGAGGCCCGTTAAGCTAGTCTATGAATGGTCGTTGCAAAATAACTTGTTCATTTTCGCAACAGTACGGTGATTGTTGCTTTACCGTTAACCTATTACCATACGACCCAAATTGTCGCAGTAAACAATAGGTATTGCCGCAGGGTAAATTTGAGGCGAAAAACATATGGTATTGCCACACGAAAAATTTGGTTGCAATAGTTAGCTTTTTTTTTGCAACAATATTTGTAACTACCGCAACACAAATAAAGATGTTGCAATAAATGACTAAATATCACCACGAATGCTTATTTCGTTGGAATACCATGTCTCTAAGGCAACAAAAGGAGTGCCTCGCGCAACGAAAATACTCTGTCGCAAAAACGCGGCTGTATTCCAACAGCAGTACAAATCGTGGCAATAGGAGGCCTCTACCGCAACAAAACGACAATTTATCGCCACCAAAATGAGTCGTGGAAATACGAGTGCCCTATCACCACAACCTGAGAGGTCGTGGTAATTTGTGATTATATCGCAACGAAAAAAAAACGTAGCTACAGATTTCGTTGCAAGAGACCGATTCTCTTGTAGTGGTAGCACAAGCACCAGTGCACCACAGACGTGTGTTTGTAGCAGCTGTTCAAGGCGTTCTCAGCGTCAAAAGCGGTGAGGAGAACTCGCAGCACTGGTGTGAGAGATCCATCCAGCGGCGCACGATGTTTCCGTCGACTGCGAGGGATGCTCCCAGCAGCGACGCGAGATGCTCCCAGCGGTCACGAGAGATGCTTCCGACGACAACACGCGATTCTCCCGACAGCGACGAGAGATGCTCTAGACGGCAGCGTGTGATGCTCCTGACGGCGGCGGGAGATGCTCTCGACGCCAGCGTACGGCACTAGTAGGAAACAGGCTACCAGTGACGAACATATTTGGGCTACCGCTGGCGAAAGCGGTAACTCGCCAGTGGTAGCGGGTTAGCGCTGGCGAACAACGCTCCGCCAGCGGTAGCAGGACTTAGCGCTGGCAGACACGGCCCTGTTCGCCAGCGCAACAACACCCATTTTATTTTTTGGTATTTTCGTATATAGTGCTTTATTTAACCCGTATACAGGTGCAAATACATTGTATATACACTATTTCTACAAATCACTCCAACGTTTTGATTCACACATATATACATGTTCACATATGCAATACACAAAACCGAGATCCATCGATCGTACCAACATAAGTTTCATAAATATTATACATGCATTCATGTTTAATACACATCGATCTCGATAACATGTTTAAGTCGGAACATTTCGATCCAAAAATATCCATCTAAGTTTAATGATCACATGCATACAATGCGCGATATAGAATCGCAAAACATCGACGATTAAAAAAGAAAAGAGAGTGGATTTAGCTTCCGTCTCCGCTTGCGATCTTTCTCTAGGCCAGCGCCATCCACTTCTTCATCTCTCTGTAGATGAAGATAAAAATTATTAGGCAAAGTAAAGCACAAGTTCTTGGGAGCACAATTCGTTGGAATAGAATACACACTGTCGATCATTTTTTGGTCGTTGTCTTCTTCTTCTACATCGGCGGGAAGGGTCGTGGTCTCTCGTCACCCTGCTCTAGTACACATTGTAGCAGCTCATCCTTAGGTGGTGGGCCCTGCGACCCATAGTAGAAGGCCCTGTCTGAACTTACTACATCCCTATAGATGATTGTCGAGATCTTGCGCTGGATGCGACCGAACTTCTGTCTGTATTCAGCATCAGACCAATGCACCATGCCGCGACACCATTTGTCCAAAGCGACATAAATTGTAGACTTTATTGCTCTTTCACGACCTCCAGCATGTGTTGCACGAGGTACCACGCCTCCATCTGGACGCCTGGCGCTGGCTTGGGACAGGGGAACTCCGTCCGGTGTCTGAATACATATTTGCCTCTGTTCAGTTGTAGTCTGCCGCATTATCCTTCTGCCTTGATGTAGCCGTTCATAGCTTCATTGAGAACGTACTT
This sequence comes from Alopecurus myosuroides, assembly GCA_028641055.1. Taxonomy (NCBI): domain Eukaryota; kingdom Viridiplantae; phylum Streptophyta; class Magnoliopsida; order Poales; family Poaceae; genus Alopecurus; species Alopecurus myosuroides. The sequence goes on from CM054058.1 coordinate 21,476,443, forward strand.
GATGAGGGAGTAGTTCTTCTCCTTGAGTTTACTCCCGGAGTCGGGATATAGGGTGTACGAGTCTCTCGTGTAAAGCATGATGAGGGTGCCGTCTTTGTTTCTGCGCAAAACATTTGAAAGAGTCCATATATAATCCTCAAAAATTGTAACCACTATTAATTGTATATGCGCAAACTTAAATAAAGATGGGAAATAGATGAACACATGTTATGGCGGCTAATTAATGACTTACTCTGGAAAGTAAGGCAGGAGAACAATCCTCTTGTGCATATGATTCTTCAACAACACCTCTTCAATGTACTTTATCGCTTTTTCCTTGCACTTAGGGTTGTTCAAGTACATGTCTTGCATGTAGTAGGGGTCTACTAACGTGATGATGACAATATTCTGTACGGATAGTTGATGCGCCAAACTGAGCCTAACAAGGCGGAGATTGATGAGTGGAGGGATTGCATGTGAAACATTCTAAATATGTCATCAAATCTCACGATGATCATGTCTGCGTTGCCTTCAATGACAAATCCCACCATAGATAGCACCTTTGCGACCAAAACCGGCAGCGTTGGATTTTTCTCCTTGAGAAGCGCCTCCTCCAGATATAGAACACCATCATGGATGCTAAGAATATCACCGGTCAACAAGACGACCAACCTCGTGCGGGGTCAGATCATACACCGTTAGTGCTTGATTCTGGGGATCATGCCCACGTGGGGAATATAAGCCATTTTTCATTTGAGCTCTCTTGGTTACGTCAGGAGGGTTTCTATGATATCATCCTTCATGAGTGGAATACGGTTACTACGGGGGCATCCCCTATTGAATGTTGGCAGAACAAGATACGACACTTGCGCCAATTTTTGAGGGGATTGGCAAAAAAATCTGTCTGGTCAATATAAACTCTTAAAAGATCAATTTACGCAATTAATTGATAAGCTAGATATTAAGGCTGAGACTATTAATTTGAGTACCGCTGAGAGAGCTGCAAAAAAAGAGGCTGAGGATGGGTTAGCTAAGTTGAGATGGGATGAAGAGGCTAAATGGGCTCAAAGAGCAAAGCTGAAGCACATTCAGCAGGGTGGTAGTATTTCGAAATATTTCCACCTTATTGCTAATGGTAAACACCGGAAAAAGAAAATTGATCAACTCGAGCAGGATGAAGGAACGATTGTTGGGGAAGCAAATCTAAAAGTTTTCATATCTGAATACTACAAGAAACTGTTTGGAGCACCGGCTCCAAGTTTTGTTGCTTTAGTGGAGCATATGAATGATGATATGCCTCAAATCTCTTCCGAGGAAAATGATATTCTCACAGCTCCGTTTACGAAAAAGGAGGTGTTTGAAGCAATTTCTCTTATGGAGCATTATAAGGCCCCCAGACCAAACGGGTTTCCTGCGGAGTTTTATCAAAAGTTTTGGGACGTCATTAAAAGAGATTTAATTGCTATGTTCTATCAGTTTTTTCGGGGGGGACTTCATTTATTTAAACTAAACTTTGGGGTAATTACGTTATTACCTAAGAAAGAAGATGCTAGTCGTATTGAGCAATTTAGACCGATTTGCCTCCTCAATGTCAGTTTCAAGGTTTTTACTAAAGTGGGTACTAACAGGGTAACATCTATAGCGAGTAGAGTTATCCGACCGTCTCAATCAGCTTTTGTGCCCGGTTGAAATATTTTAGAAGGAGTGGTGGTCTTGCATGAGACTATTCATGAACTGAAAAAGAAAAAATGGATGGTGTGCTTCTTAAGATCGATTTTGAGAAAGCATATGATAAAGTTAATTGGTCTTTTTTGCAACAAGTGTTGATAATGAAAGGTTTTTCACCAAAGTGATGTGATTGGATAGCTCGTTTTGTTCAGGGAGGTAGTGTGGGTATTCGCGTTAATGATGATATCGGTCATTATTTTCAAACATTAAAAGGTTTAAGGCAGGGGGATCCGTTGTCTCCCATTCTTTTTAATCTCGTCGCGGATATGTTGGCTATTCTCATTTCTCGTGCAAAGGAGGATGGTAAGGTGGGAGGGTTGATACCACATCTTGTTGAAGGTGGGGTATCAATTCTCCAATACGCGGATGATACAATCCTTTTTTTGGAGCATGATTTGAAAAAGGCTCTAAATATGAAACTTATTCTTGCGTTATTCGAACAACTTTCGGGCTTAAAGATTAATTTTCATAAGAGCGAGCTTTTTTGTTTTGGTAAGGCCAAGGAGGTTCAAGAAGACTATCGTCACATTTCCGGTTGTGACATAGGATGTTTACCGTTGAAATACCTGGGGATTCCGATTCATTATAAAAAATTATTAAATAAAGAATGGAAACCAGTGGAAGATCATTTTGAACATAAGTTAAGTTCGTGGATTGGGAAATTATTGTCAGATGGGGATAATCTCATTTTGATCAATTCTGTTTTAACCAGTCTCCCGATGTTCCTCCTTTTGTTTTTCGAAATACCGAAAGGAGTGAGGAAAACACTCGATTTTTACAGATCACGTTTCTTTTGGCAAAGTGATAGAAAAAAGAAAAAGTATAGGCTAACTAAATGGAACATTGTGTGTCGGCCAAAAGATCAAGGGGGGTTGGGTATTGAGGTTCTTTATGTAAAGAATAAATGTCTACTAAGCAAATGGTTTCATAAGATTTTGCATGAGGAAGGGGTGTGGCAGGAGATTCTTGTAAAAAAATATTTAGGGGACAAAACGTTTTCCCAGGTTGAAGCAAGGGCCTCAGATTTACCTTTTTGGAAAGGTCTGATGCGAGTAAAGGACATTTTCTTCGATAGATGTTCCTTTGTTCTGGGATGGACAATCGGTGCGATTTTGGGAGGATATATGGTTAGGGGATAATGCGTTGTCCCAAGAATATCCTTCATTATATTTGATCGTGCACCATAGGAATGTTCCCGTAGCAAGCTTGCTAGCAAACAATCCACTTAATGTCCAATTTAGGAGGCTAATTACTGGTGAGAGGAGGGCGCGATGGCTGCATCTCGTTGAGCTTCTCATGGGTGTTTCGTTATCCCAGGATTCAGATGAATTTTGATGGAATCTAACACCAAGCGGGGTGTTTTCTGTCAAATCCTTTTATGCAGATCTTATGCATGGATCCACAATGTATTTATGTAAATATTTGTGGAAACTTAAGGTGCCTCTCAAAATAAAAATCTTCCTCTGGTTCGTTAATCGAAATGTTATTTTGACTAAAGATAATTTGGCTAAGAGAGCATGGACTGGTGATAAGAAGTGTGTTTTTTGTGGTACGGATGAAACCGTGGATCACCTATTTATTTATTGTCCTTTCGTTAGAGATATATGGTGTTTGATTCACTTCACATTTGGTATACATCCACCGAATAATATTGCGAATATGTTTGGTGGATGGTTGAATGGGACAGATACCGCTACTAGAGCATGTATTCGAATAGTCTTGTCCGCGGTTTTATGGGAGATATGGAATTGTCGAAATGATATCGTGTTTAACAAAAAATAAAATGCTCATTTCTTCAGGTTATCAACAAGGTGGTGTATTCTATCCAAACTTGGTCCTTCCTGCTGCCTGCCGATCAGCGAGGACTTATGGATACAGGGTGTGCTCGAATGATGACGGTCGTTCGGGCTACTTACAGTCGGGATGGGTGTCTTAATCATCGGCGCCTCGATGTTTAGGGCTGTGTTTTCTTGTTTTTTGCTTTTTTGTGCAAAGACTTGCGTTTTGTACCTGTAAGGGGTTCTCCCCAAGACTATTATTACTCTGCTTAATAAAAACCTAGCTGTGTGCATCATTTTGATGCAGAGGCTGGGACCGAAAGGTTTCCATTTAAAAAAAACACAACCCCGAGAACAGCAAGAACCCACCAACATTGATGGAGAAACCTACCCTTTGCGGAGATGCATCAACGCCAGTAGCTCCGCCACCTTCGCAAGATAACGCAGCCCCGAATCTAACGAAAAACTATGAAGGAGAACCAGGCAAGGCTGTCGCCACGGAGGATCGCTGAATAGAGCACCTGTTTCCGGTCATCATACCCCGCTCGAATCCATCATCAGCAGCTTCAACTTCACAGAAACAAACAAGCCAAGGCAGACCCTCGAACACGCCGAAAAAGAACCGACTACAGAAGCCAAAGTCGCTTCTTGGACATCGCTCATGTTCACAATCATTGCCACAGAAGCTTCAACACGAACACTTTAGCACCGCTGCAACAACAGCCTCGGCACGCCTCCCTCTAGCATGGCGCCCTCCCACAATGTAGCATCCCACCTTTTAATAAAGATGGAATACCTGTGTTATTGTGCTAGTCCCTGGATCGATTGCTAGCACCACAGTACAAAATGAAATATCATGCAAATGCATCAAATTCTATTACATCGCATGATCCAGTCTTTACAAAATAGGATTACAACTTGCATAGTCTTAGAAGACTAGCAGAAAAGAAAGAAATACAGCGGAAAACAAGGTACAACATTGAGCCCATCTTCTTCATGTGCCACAGGCAAAACATGTTGGCGATAGTCTCGAGATCCTAAACGAAATCCTCACTCGTCTTCAGAAACATCTGCAATATGGAATATGCAGCCACAAGGGAGTCAATACAATTTAATGTATTGGCAAGTAACACTATGGTGGATATAAATGGCAAGACTAATACTACATGCTTATTTGGCTGAGTGGAGTTTAGGCTAAGTTTGCATAAAGCCAGTTTTCTCCTATCACTTTCGTAAAACAAGCTTTTCTTTTCAAAAGGGTGGCAACATTGGATTAAGATCCAAGCACCACAATACTGTTCACTTGGTCAAAATTTTACTTATTGAAATTGTTGATGAGATTCTTCCGTCAATCCTTGTCCAGCTGCTCATAGTTGTCCATAACCGGGGACACGGCTAAGATCTTAGTTTCTAACTCTGCAGAGGTTGTGCACGTTCACCCTTTGTCTTCAATTAGCCCAAACATCCTATACACCTGGAGTGCATCATGGAAAGGAGAGAATTGAGACAAGATCTTTCAGAAGAAGAATTCAAACCCACCGGCAAGACCCGTTCCACCTATAATTTTGCTACATCTGCTTGTCAAGCCTGGGCTGAACTCTCACAACTTAGTTGATCAAGACAGAGCCCATAATGTCAAAGGGCTGCACGGGAAGCTACTAGATTTAGAGGGACATAGTAATCTCTTTGTTCCTGGGTGGCCATCCGCAAGTGACAACCTCAAGTGGAATAACCCTCAGACAAGGGCCCTGAGGCAACACTCAACATAAACCAGTCTTACCACTTCCACCCAGGTGGTCCATTCATTAGTTATACTTAGAATTTTCCTCAACATCTAGTAAAATAAATTTTTGTAGCATGGCTAAGCATCTAATAAGTACCAAGGCATCAAAATAACAAGGTATGAGGATGGCCACACACTACTAGGATATAGCATAGCATAATATCTATACTATAATACGGCTTAATGCCGTGATGGTAGGTTGAACGGTACGTCGTACGTCTGGTTAGTTCGTACGTCTCTACTCTACGCGATGTTTTGCGATCGATAACCCAGGCCAAGATGAGTCCAACAAGGACACGACTTACTGCGTTGTGCAAGCCATCGTAAAAAATAAAACATGAGCTCATCCAGCTCACGGGCGGGTTCGATGAACCGCAGGACATGACGCTAGGATACCAGCAAAGGTACGCGTACCATCGCAGGTGCTTCTGGCGCGCCCACAGCCACTCTGCACAGGGCGGCCGCACTCAGACGCCCTTGGAGGAGGAGAGAAAGGATGGGAGCTTGCAGGCGCTCGGTCGTGAGTCGCGAAGGATGGAGTGGACGGAACGAGGAGTCGTTGAATCAAGCAACTAAAGACGCAGGGATATGCCACCGGTGAGGCCCCTCGTCTTGAACCTCCTGCTGTACGTCACTGTCGCAGACCCAGGCTATGGACATGCTGGTGCTGCAGAAGCTCTCTGGTCTCTCCGGCGCCTCTGATTCTTGGACAGAGACGTACAGCATGAAATCTCTAAGTGCCGTGACTTCTCCGACGGCATGAAATCTGAGGCAGCCTTCTTCCTCCCATGTACGTATTACCTATGCACCTGGCTGACCTCTCCGCCGCTTCACGTATTTGCTTCCCCTGGTCTGGTCATGGTGGCTACCTCCTACAAGAGGAATGTCTGGCTTGACCATAGTAAGAGGTAACACCATCACCTCGGTTAGATACATGATTGCCCTATTTGAGCGATTTGGTAAGAGAAGTTCCGTATGTAGTATGCTACTGATCGATCCTGGGATTGAGGTGTTTTAAGTATGGAAGAGGTTGAAAGACACGTATACGCTTAGGCATAAGTTTACATGCAGACTTCTGCTCGTCTCGTTGCAGTAACATTGTTAAGCAGTCCAAATGATTATGTGAGAGAGTGTAGAAGATTCATGCTATAGGTTTTTAAATACTGTTTTATTTATGTTGCTAAAAATATTCTCATTGATAGATGAGATCAACATTCATGATATAGGTTAATTACTTTGTATTCGGTGGAGGTGAATAATTGTTTCCTCTCTGACTTTCCTCTTTAACGGCATTGATAGTTCATCTTTCCACAACAAATCTGCCATAAATAAGGAAATAATTAAGAGAAAACATTAATGTATATTGGTTTCTTTCGTACTCCCTCCGTCCCAAGCTATAAGGCGCGCTATTTTCGTACTGGTCATTCATACTCAACTTTGATCACTAATATGTTTTAAATTATATGGACTGAGAATATAAATAAGGTACTGTTGATTTTTTTTTGCAAAATTCTTTCATTTCATATACCATCATATTAATTTTGTGGACATATTATAATTACAAATCACAGTCAAAGTTGTATGTCCTTGACCAGAGAAATTTAAGGGCGCCTTATATTTGGGAATGAGGGAGTAGTAATTATTCTTGTGGTGATAAACCACAAAACTCATATAAAGGATGAAGCACGGAGTAAATAAATTTAAGATAAAATCATATTTTATCATTTTGTCCAACGCCATTTTATCCCGTGCCCACCACCATGCCAACGAACATTTAATTTATGCGCCTTTGTAACACATTTTTCTCCCGTTGCAACGCACGGGCATTTCTGCTAGTAACTTAGTAAAATTTCCTATCATGCATACTACTTAAAATAAACTAATGCATATAGAAAATAATGGGTAGTTGATGATGTTGTTACTTGCCTTTTTGAAGTTGGTGTTGATCACACACTCTTCAAGAAAATAACGTTTCTCTCCGTACAATCTATACAAGGAAAGAGCGAAACAATAAACAAGCATTCTAACAAACATACAACACCACATGAAACATTAGCATCAAGCGTAACAAGATATCCAACTAGGTTGGTTAAAATGGTTGTTATGGTTTATCACATAATTCAATTACAAAAAGAATTATTGTGATCGAGTTATAGGGTTTAACACAACTAAAAACATGATTTTCTATTAAAATCGTTCTCACGTGTTTATTAAACAAATGAACTTAAGTAAGTTTTATTTCGTTCTCTATGGTCTTAAAACACACGCATGAAGTTGGAGGACAATTTATTTTGCATTATAAAATAAATTGAACAATTGTGTGATTCAAATAGAGGCTATAGCACAATGACAGAAAGTTTCTGTTATGAAAATGTTTTATGAAATTCACATTTGTTCTCTCTGGTTATAGGGCTTAAGGACAAAGCAAAATCAAGTGGTTTCACTCAATTATATAGTTTGAAACTCATTTTATAAGCAAAACAATGCAATACATGGTTCTGCAGTTTTCAATTTTTTGCACGATGCAAACATAATATTTTATTTCACTACTGTTTTGTACACAATTTTCTGAATTCGGGGATATAAAGATCATTGAATTTGGCTTTGTAGAACTAAAGATATGAATTTAAGAAGTTTCTATCTTTTTCTGTCCAAAAATCCGAAAATAAATAGGTTGATAAATGGCAAGATTCCATTGGATGGTATCACTTCACTGAGTGATCTATTTCTGACTTCTGGTTCTATGATGGACAGAGAAAAAAAGACATCAGTAGCTCACCATGAGTCGTATTAGTTGTATGAAAAATATGTGCGGAACTACGCTCGGCTTGGTATTGACATAAGGATAATCGGGTGACCTCTCTATTGCAACCAACCTTGATTTTGTCTGTGCACGTCATGCCTTTTGTGCATCTAGTAAAAATACATCAAGTAGCTTACTGGTTGTCCACGTACATAGAAAATTATACACGAATATGCATGAGCAGGTTCGGCTCAGATAAAGGCATATAGACAACAGAATCAACTTGTGCTTGTGCGTACTAGTAGTGCTACCTGAAATTGTGCTTATATGTACTGGTAGTGCTAGCTGAAATCAAAATCGAGCAAACTAGCTTATTTACTTACGTCCACAGATCCGTTGATCGGTATGTGCGCGTCTCACCAAAACATCGTCCACGAACGTTGGAAAGTACTTGGCGGCGGAGACAGGTCCAACACTCATTTCCTTGGAGACACTTATGAAATGTGGCGTCTCCGGCTTGCTCCGGCGCGGCGTCGGTCAACGGCAAACGGCGTGTGGATGGAGGCGGCGGGGCGAACAACAACTTGAATTGGCAGCACAACGATATCCTGAACGTAGGTGTCGATTAGGAGAGTTTGGAGGCGGGAGGAAATGGAATTAGAGGTTCACGTACGCGACGTACCTGTACGGCGAACTGGTCACCATTTACGTCCGTGCTAGCTTGGGCTATACAATGCTTTTCCGGATGAACTTTGTGAATGGAAGTGGAGGAGAAGAGCGAGGGAAGAGCGAGGGAAACATGATGCTCTCCTACGTTCCTCTTGATACAGACTGAGGCGAGAGATTGGGAAGTTAATGCCGACCTGTGGCGTTCGGCTCAGGACGCCGGTATGTCGTTTGTTGAAAATGTCCAATTAGGAAATAAATGGGATGAATGAGACGTCAATAAAAATTCCGAGTAACTCCCGTATTGAAGTCAAGAAGAAACTGAAGCTATAATCATCAGGAATAGGAGAGGGAAGGGCAAACTGCCATGGCTGCTGGTGTAACGTGCTCTTGATGGTGCCTGAGTTGGAGGACGACTCGGTCCACTAGGCTGTCTAGTCCGTGGCTGCTTATACGTGTAGGCTCTTTGGTTTCCTCTTTTTATATATACTAGCATGATCTGCTTTGATAATTGTTATAGTTCACGTATAAATTTTGTTTTCTCATTTCCAGTTTTAGGCATCAAAATTAGTGCAACAAAAATATGAGGATCTTATGTAACATTTTTTTTAACATTTCAACATATATATATTTTTAATTTGAAAATATGAATAAATCCGTAATAGTACTTAATACCTTTTACAAATGGAAAATTTTAAATAAATGAAAAGTCGCTAGAAAATATTATATCTGCAATTATTGTTCTCTCGAGGTATTTAAACTCATTTTATATAAAAAAAACAATTTATGAAATACACTTTATGGTTAAATTTGGCATATCATTTATTAATCAATATAAATACTTTTCCTTCTCAAAAATATTTTGGTGGCATAGAAAATTAATATTGGTAATAATTCTATGGTTTTAAAAGCTATAAAACTTCTTCAAGGTAATATTTGATTCGAAAACATTTTATAAAATAAGGTTTTCTAAGAGAAAACAATTTCTTTGAATAAACAATATTTAATTTGAATGGGCTTTTAGGGTTTATGGAATAGAGGTATAATGGATTCTTAATTTCAATTTTCATTGAGTTATGTATTGTTTCCTTTTATTTCTTGCATCTCATTGGTTTTTGGTGACTTGCATAACATGATAACAAAAAGTTTCAATTTTTAGTGATTTTTGAACTTTGTAAAAATCAGGGATGTTACAGACTACCACCCTTAAAAGAAATCTCGTCCCGAGATTTGGGAAGGATAGAAAGAAAGATTAGGTTTGGGTACTTGGCTTTCAAAACAACTGCGTGGCTACCACCCTTAAAATAACTTTTGTGGATAGTCTAATTCCATTAGCTTGGATTGTAGTTTGATTCCAGATTGGCTTGAGTAGAACATTCTTTCGAGGTAGAGTTGCAGACCAACATAGTTCTATTGAACTGCCTTTGACATTGAGGTGTCTGTCTTTGGGTCAATCAGAAGTCCTTGGGTCGAAACTTGGTCTTTTGATGTCCTTGGCAATTTCTCATCTTGTTGTTGTCATCCTTGAAGGCAAACACCATGCTATACCTAACGAAACTCTCATGGCAGGCAAAATCTTCCATTGTTTGATACCTCCAAAGTTGGCTTGATCCTCACCGAAAATAGTACGTTACAGCAACACTAACATAGGGTCATTACTGTATTCTACCATTATATGGTTCAGGTTTAACATCGTCGTCTCTCTAATAGGTATATCACTCAGATTTAACATTCCTCATAGCAAAAGTAAATAATGTGAGTAGTCACCATGGGGGCCAATCCATGTTGCACTCAATCATTACCTTGTACTTGGATTGATGAATCTTTTTTAATAACACTAGGTCACCTCGCTTGTCTAACAGAAAGTTTCCAACCTGTAAGACAAACTTGAGATAACTATCATTTCTCAACTAGTGGGTTGCGTAAAACTGTTATGTAAAACAAACTTGATAGTTTTGTTTCTTCATTGTTTCTTCTCTTGGCGTAGTTGGCTCTGAAATCTTCATAGCTCATGCAACTTGGGGTTCACTTTTCTTCCTTCACTGGTTGATTGGCTTGATGCTCCTTACGGCATTGATTCATGGATGTGATTGTTACTTCACACAAAAGGATCTTGAAAACAGTGACATTCCTCAATTGTATGGCTTGTGTCTCTATAAAGAACTAGTCATGACATTCTTGAATGAAAGGTTTGTTATTGCACTTCATAGGGTAGCCCAACATGGTAGGTAAATGGGTATGGGTTTTGGTTTTGGTTTGGCTTAGCATGAAAGAGTAGAGATTATAAAGATTTCTAAAAGAGGTCCCTATTCCAAACAGAGCACATCAAGGAAACTCATCTTGCAATCAACACATAACAAACACATAGCAATACATTCTTCAAACCAAACAACATGGTTTTTAGAAAACACTAATATTGTCATACCACACTCATTGATATGATCAATACACTAACACGTTATTGTTGTTCTAACAAAGGAACTAGATTGGTGGTCTCATCTATATCTTCTTGAGTTTTTCTTCAATTTTTTCTCTCGATGTCTTGAAGTGTTCTTGATTGTTGGGAAGTATTGGTGTATCTCCAAGTTTTCTTCAATTGTCTTGAGTGTGGGTCTTCATGTCCTGAAAATACTTCTTGCACTCCTTGGTATGGTCATCAACATTCATGTCTTGATGGTATTGAAGAAGTAGGTCATCTAGAAAATTTTGAAAGTGAATAATAGATGAGAGGATATAAGAAAGATTAAGAGGATTTTTTTGTTTCTAAAAAGTTTGAACATAGAAAGTTTTCAATCCTAGGGTGATCAATGGGTTATTAACAACTTGTTGCAAATTGGATATTCACTATAGTGAGAGATACTGGCACCCGCAAGCCAATCAGGGAACGGTCTCGTGTCCGTGGACACGTAAAGTTGTCCGGGCCTCTTCATCTCACTATGCCGCTAGGATCCAAAATACTCTAAGGAGATAATAACATGATCAAAAATGGCTTCCAAACCTAAGGGTCTCGAATCCTATAGGCAACACAATGCTCTGATACCATTTTGTAGCATCCCAACTTTTAATAAAGATGGAATACCTGTGTTATTGTGCTAGTCCCTGGATCGATTGCTAGCACCACAGTACAAAATGAAATATCATGCAAATGCATCAAATTCTATTACATCGCATGATCCAGTCTTTACAAAATAGGATTACAACTTGCATAGTCTTAGAAGACTAGCAGAAAAGAAAGAAATACAGCGGAAAACAAGGTACAACATTGAGCCCATCTTCTTCATGTGCCACAGGCAAAACATGTTGGCGATAGTCTCGAGATCCTAAACGAAATCCTCACTCGTCTTCAGAAACATCTGCAATATGGAATATGCAGCCACAAGGGAGTCAATACAATTTAATGTATTGGCAAGTAACACTATGGTGGATATAAATGGCAAGACTAATACTACATGCTTATTTGGCTGAGTGGAGTTTAGGCTAAGTTTGCATAAAGCCAGTTTTCTCCTATCACTTTCGTAAAACAAGCTTTTCTTTTCAAAAGGGTGGCAACATTGGATTAAGATCCAAGCACCACAATACTGTTCACTTGGTCAAAATTTTACTTATTGAAATTGTTGATGAGATTCTTCCGTCAATCCTTGTCCAGCTGCTCATAGTTGTCCATAACCGGGGACACGGCTAAGATCTTAGTTTCTAACTCTGCAGAGGTTGTGCACTTTCACCCTTTGTCTTCAATTAGCCCAAACATCCTATACACCCGGAGTGCATCATGGAAAGGAGAGAATTGAGACGAGATCTTTCAGAAGAAGAATTCAAACCCACCGGCAAGACCCGTTCCACCTATAATTTTGCTACATCTGCTTGTCAAGCCTGGGCTGAACTCTCACAACTTAGTTGATCAAGACAGAGCCCATAATGTCAAAGGGCTGCACGGGAAGCTACTAAATTTAGAGGGACATAGTAATCTCTTTGTTCCTGGGTGGCCATCCGCAAGTGACAACCTCAAGTGGAATAACCCTCAGACAAGGGCCCTGAGGCAACACGCAACATAAACCAGTCTTACCACTTCCACCCAGGTGGTTCATTCATTAGTTATACTTAGAATTTTCCTCAACATCTAGTAAAACAAATTTTTGTAGCATGGCTAAGCATCTAATAAGTACCAAGGCATCAAAATAACAAGGTATGAGGATGGCCACACACTACTAGGATATAGCATAGCATAATATAACTTAGTAAAATTTCCTATCATGCATACTACTTAAAATAAACTAATGCATATAGAAAATAATGGGTAGTTGATGATGTTGTTACTTGCCTTTTTGAAGTTGGTGTTGATCACACACTCTTCAAGAAAATAACGTTTCTCTCCGTAGAATCTATACAAGGAAAGAGCGAAACAATAAACAAGCATTCTAACAAACATACAACACCACATGAAACATTAGCATCAAGCGTAACAAGATATCCAACTAGGTTGGTTAAAATGGTTGTTATGGTTTATCACATAATTCAATTACAAAAAGAATTATTGTGATCGAGTTATAGAGTTTAACACAACTAAAAACATGATTTTCTATTAAAATCGTTCTCACGTGTTTATTAAACAAATGAACTTAAGTAAGTTTTATTTCGTTCTCTATGGTCTTAAAACACACGCATGAAGTTGGAGGACAATTTATTTTGCATTATAAAATAAATTGAACAATTGTGTGATTCAAATAGAGGCTATAGCACAATGACAGAAATTTTCTGTTATGAAAATGTTTTATGAAATTCACATTTGTTCTCTCTGGTTATAGGGCTTAAGGACAAAGCAAAATCAATTGGTTTCACTCAATTATATAGTTTGAAACTCATTTTATAAGCAAAACAATGCAATACATGGTTCTGCAGTTTTCAATTTTTTGCACGATGCAAACATAATATTTTATTTCACTACTGTTTTGTACACAATTTTCTGAATTCGGGGATATAAAGATCATTGAATTTGGCTTTGTAGAACTAAAGATATGAAATTAAGAAGTTTCTATCTTTTTCTGTCCAAAAATCCGAAAATAAATAGGTTGATAAATGGCAAGATTCCATTGGATGGTATCACTTCACTGAGTGATCTATTTCTGACTTCTGGTTCTATGATGGACAGAGAAAAAAAGACATCAGTAGCTCACCATGAGTCGTATTAGTTGTATGAAAAATATGTGCGGAACTACGCTCGGCTTGGTATTGACATAAGGATAATCGGGTGACCTCTCTATTGCAACCAACCTTGATTTTGTCTGTGCACGTCATGCCTTTTGTGCATCTAGTAAAAATACATCAAGTAGCTTACTGGTTGTCCGCGTACATAGAAAATTATACACGAATATGCATGAGCAGGTTCGGCTCAGATAAAGGCATATAGACAACAGAATCAACTTGTGCTTGTGCGTACTAGTAGTGCTACCTGAAATTGTGCTTATATGTACTGGTAGTGCTAGCTGAAATCAAAATCGAGCAAACTAGCTTATTTACTTACGTCCACAGATCCGTTGATCGGTATGTGCGCGTCTCACCAAAACATCGTCCACGACATTGGAAAGTACTTGGCGGCGGAGACAGGTCCAACACTCCTTTCCTTGGAGACACTTATGAAATGTGGCGTCTCCGGCTTGCTCCGGCGCGGCGTCGGTCAACGGCAAACGGCGTGTGGACGGAGGCGGCGGGGCGAACAACAACTTGAATTGGCAACACAACGATATCCTGAACGTAGGTGTCGATTAGGAGAGTTTGGAGGCGGGAGGAAATGGAATTAGAGGTTCACGTACGCGACGTACCTGTACGGCGAACTGGTCACCATTTACGTCCGTGCTAGCTTGGGCTATACAATGCTTTTCCGGATGAACTTTGTGAATGGAAGTGGAGGAGAAGAGCGAGGGAAGAGCGAGGGAAACATGATGCTCTCCTACGTTCCTCTTGATACAGACTGAGGCGAGAGATTGGGAAGTTAATGCCGACCTGTGGCGTTCGGCTCAGGACGCCGGTATGTCGTTTGTTTAAAATGTCCAATTAGGAAATAAATGGGATGAATGAGACGTCAATAAAAATTCCGAGTAACTCCCGTATTGAAGTCAAGAAGAAACGGAAGCTATAATCATCAGGAATAGGAGAGGGAAGGGCAAACTGCCATGGCTGCTGGTGTAACGTGCTCTTGATGGTGCCTGAGTTGGAGGACGACTCGGTCCACTAGGCTGTCTAGTCCGTGGCTGCTTATACGTGCAGGCTCTTTGGTTTCCTCTTTTTATATATACTAGCATGATCTGCTTTGATAATTGTTATAGTTCACGTATAAATTTTGTTTTCTCATTTCCAGTTTTAGGCATCAAAATTAGTGCAACAAAAATATGAGGATCTTATGTAACATTTTTTTTTAACATTTCAACATATATATATTTTTAATTTGAAAATATGAATAAATCCGTAATAGTACTTAATACCTTTTACAAATGGAAAATTTTAAATAAATGAAAAGTCGCTAGAAAATATTATATCTGCAATTATTGTTCTCTCGAGGTATTTAAACTCATTTTATATAAAAAAAACAATTTATGAAATACACTTTATGGTTAAATTTGGCATATCATTTATTTATCAATATAAATACTTTTCCTTCTCAAAAATATTTTGGTGGCATAGAAAATTAATATTGGTAATAATTCTATGGTTTTAAAAGCTATAAAACTTCTTCAAGGTAATATTTGATTCGAAAACATTTTATAAAATAAGGTTTTCTAAGAGAAAACAATTTCTTTGAATAAACAATATTTAATTTGAATGGGCTTTTAGGGTTTATGGAATAGAGGTATAATGGATTCTTAATTTCAATTTTCATTGAGTTATGTATTGTTTCCTTTTATTTCTTGCATCTCATTGGTTTTTGGTGACTTGCATAACATGATAACAAAAAGTTTCAATTTTTAGTGATTTTTGAACTTTGTAAAAATCAGGGATGTTACACACAACCATAGGTCCCTCCCGCCGGCCATGGCTCCAAGAACGATGCCCCCAAGGGGGAGAATGATGTAGAACACCATCATCGCCCGATCTCGAGAGGATCTAGGGTTTCCTCTGGAGTGTCTGTGGCAGAAGGCGGCACCACTTCTCGACGACGTCTCTAGGAAGAGAAACGGCGCCCAAAGGCGTCGGCGGCGCCTTCCACGACAAAATTCGGAACAGAGCTTTCACTCGACGTAGTTTTACCTTGCAATTGCTGGCCGCGAGACCAACCAGCCCACCAAGCTTCCTCTGCCGAATCACCATCACCTCGAGGAGCAGCCGTAAAATTCGTAACGACTGATTACTGTCAATCTAGCATGCCTAAAATCATCAACATGCATAGACTGTTTACTTAAACAAGAGAACATAAATATGTTTAATTTACATCATAGGAAAAGACGTCAACGTGATTTTGACGGGATGACCTGAGGTATGCTCGAAATAGCGGTCGCTCATGTTTTATAAAGATTCAAAACTGGTTATATGAATCAAGACAACCGTGCCCAATGCATGCCGTGGGATATATGACTCAACCAGAATCCTTTCCAATACATCCCGGACACCAGATATGAATAATAGATTTATGACCATTTAATAATGCGATACATGTGTAATAAATTTTGCGGGCAGCAACATGCCATGTCAAGTATACACACGTAGTTACAATTGTTCTAGAAAGTATAATTCATTCAAAAACAACATAGGTAAGATAACGGAGAACAAACTACAACTCGAGAACTACCGGGACATGTTATGACTTCCAGTGAGTATATACCGCCATACCTACAAATTTTAAGGAAAAATGTAGGAGCGACTCCGAGAGAATAATAATGGTCAGCCTATATGCACCGAGGTTGTCCATACAGTAGAAAAAAAAGATACTTCACATAGCATGTCATGTAATTGATGTGGCGGCAGTTAAGCAAACCGAAGATACTTCATGGAGCATGAAACATACAAGGAGAAAGAAAACGAAATAAAGAATAAGACGAAGATGAATATATATGAAAGGTTGATATGTGGAAGATGTTAGTTTCAGTTAAGAAATAGATTTTTTAACTATCATTCAATCCCATTGACGAACCTAAAATTAACAAATCTACTGTATATATCCCTCCAAAGCAATATTTAGGAAGTATTTTATTTTTTTATCTTATTTTTTCTAGCTTAATTCTTTTCCAATTCCAAATTAGTAGTACTTTCTATTTCACAACAGAAGTAAGCTGGGAACTACAGCCCCTTTAGTCCCGGTTGGTGTCACCAACCGAAACTAAAGGCCCCATTTGAACCGGGACTAAGCCTGGCCGTGCCCCCAGCACTCCTAGCCGTTGGAACCGGGACTAATACTCTCATTAGTCTCGTGCCCAAACGCACACGGGATTAAAGCCTTTTGATCTTCCGAACGGAAACCCTGTTTTCTACTAGTGAGTATACGTTCATTACGAAAGAGAGTTCCTTGATGGCGGTGAAGGCTGCAGATGCAACCCATTTGGGAGAGGTGGTGGCCATTAGTACACGATCCATTACGATACTGAGTTCCCTGGCGGCGGTGGCGGCTACGGATTCAAACCGTTTCAGAGAGGTGGTGACCAGCAGTACACGTTCCTTTACGATAGTGGGTTCCCTGGTGGCAGTGGCGGCTTCGGGAAACCCTTCTAAAGGCGGTGGCGGCGAAGGATTTTAGTTTAACTTCTGTTAAAGCACGCATACTTTACTGACAGTGTCTTATCTTTATATACTAAAACAATATACAGGAGTTTTTCGAGGCACCAGGTTAATCCACATCATCATAATTATTTAGCCCGTTAGATCTGTGTGTAATGGCTTAGATTTAATGAGAGACGGGATAAAACAAATATTCAGATAAAACAACTTTCAACATGTTTCCTCCAAAAGATAAAAACGCCAACACGTTACATCATGAATTGTATACTTAATTATGGTGCCCGCTGAGCGTCCTCCGGGGGATGGAATCCCCCGATCCTCCTCCTCCTTGTAAACCGTCCGATTTAGTTGCTACGAGTGGTTCGATCGCGATTAGTCATCCTCGACCTTTCCCTCGGTCAACCCTCCCGTCCCTGTAGAGAACAGGGCATACCAAAAAAAAACAAATGAAAATCTCCTCCGTTCATGAGTCGTGACAACACCCTATCGGTACCGCCGGCGTCCCGCCACTCACAACGACAGCGGCTGGCTTGTAGCACCTGCCCGCCTTGCATGCCCTTGGAGCAAGCGGCCCAGAACCAGTAGAGGGCATGGAGCCCAGCGACCATCCCTTTGCTTTGTAGCACAAGCACCAGTGCACCACAGACGTATGTTTGTAGCAGCTGTTGAAGGCGTTCTCAGCGTCAACAGCGGTGAGGAGAACTCGCAGCACTGGTGTGAGAGATCCGTCCAGCGGCGCACGATGTTTCCGTCGACTGCGAGGGATGCTCCCAGCAGCGACGCGAGATGCTCCCAGCAGCGACGCGAGATGCTTCCGACAACAACACGCGATTCTCCCGACAGCGACGAGAGATGCTCTAGACGGCAGCGCGTGATGCTCCTGACGGCGGCGGGAGATGCTCTCGACGGCAGCGTACGGCACTAGTAGGAAACAGGCTACCAGTGACGAACATATTTGGGCTACCGCCGGCGAAAGCGGTAACTCGCCAGTGGTAGCGGGTTAGCGCTGGCGAGCAACGCTTCGCCAGCGGTAGCAGGACTTAGCGCTGGCAAACACGGCCCTGTTCGCCAGCGCAACAACACCCATTTTTTTATTTTTTGGTATTTTTGTATATAGTGCTTTATTTAAGCCGTATACAGGTGCAAATACATTGTACTCCAACGTTTTGATTCACACATATATACATGTTCACATATGCAATACACAAAACCGAGATCCATCGATCGTACCAAAATAAGTTTCATAAATATTATACATGCATTCGTGTTTAATACACATCGATCTCGATAACATGTTTAGGTCGGAACATTTCAATCCAAAAATATCCATCTAAGTTTAATGATCACATGCATACAATGCGCGATATAGAATCGCAAAACATCGACGATTAAAAAAGAAAAGAGAGTGGATTTAGCTTCCGTCTCCGCTTGCGATCTTTCTATAGGCCAGCGCCATCCACTTCTTCATCTCTCTGTAGAGAGATGAAGATAAAAATTATTAGGCAAAGTAAAGCACAAGTTCTTAGGAGCACAATTCGTACGGAATAGAATACACACTGTCGATCATTTTTTGGTCGTTGTCTTCTTCTTCTACATCGGCGGGAAGGGTCGTGGTCTCTCGTCACCCTGCTCTAGTACACATTGTAGCAGCTCATCCTTAGGTGGTGGGCCCCGCGACCCATAGTAGAAGGCCCTGTCTAAACTTACTACATCCCTATAGATGATTGTCGAGATCTTGCGCTGGATGTGACCGAACTTGTGTCTGTATTCAGCATCAGACCAATGCACCATGCCGCGACACCATTTGTCCAAAGCAGACATAAATTTTAGACTTTATTGCTCTTTGACGACCTCCAGCATGTGTTGCACGAGGTACCAAGCCTCCATCTGGACGCCTGGCACCTCCTTGGGGCAAGGGAACTCCGCCCGGTGTCTAAATACATATTTGACTTTATTCAGTTGTAGTCTCCCGCAATAGCCTTTCGCCTTGATGTAGCCGTTCATAGCTTCATTGAGAACGGACTTCCTGAGGGAGTAGTTCTTCTCCTTGATTTTACTCCCGGAGTCAAGATGTAGGGCGTACGAGTCTCTCGGGTAAAGCATGGTGAGGGTGCCGTATTTGTTTCAGCTCTAAACAGTTGAAAGAGTCCATATATAATCCTAAAAACTTGTAACCACTATTAATTGTATATCAGCAAACTTAAATAAAGATGGGAAATAGACGAAATCATGTTATGGCGGCTAGTGAATGACTTACTTGAGAAAGTAAGGCAGGAGAACGATCATGTTCTGCATATGATCTTCAACAAGACCTCTTCGATATACTTTATCGCTTTTGCCCTACCCTTAGGGTTGTTCAAGTACATTTCTTGCATGTAGTAGGGGTCTACTAACGTGTGATACGTCTCAAATGTATCTATAATTTCTGATGTTCCATCTTGATATTATGCCAATTGCTACATGTTTTCCGCTTGTTTTCCTACGTTTTCTTATGTTTTTCGGAACTAACCTGTTAACAAGATGCCACAAAGCCAGTTCCCTGTTTTCTGTTGTTTTTAGTTTCAGAAAAGTTATTCTAGAAATATTCTCGGAATTTGAAAATTCGAAAGCCAGAAGTTCTAAAAGTCCTGGATGCATCCAGAAGTCCCGAAGAGCCCCGGAGGAGGGCCAAGGGGTGGCCACACCATGGGGTGGCGCGGGTCTCCCTGGTCGCGCAACCTAGGGGTGTGGGCCCCCTGGCCACCTGCCGGCATCACCCTTTCGCCCATATATACTCCTCGATGCATAAACCCTAGGGGAATCGACCATTTCCACAAAATACATCCGTAGCTCCGCCCCCTCCGCCTACAAGTTTTGGGGGACAGACCTCTGTTCTGGCACCCTGCCGGGATGTAACATCCCAAGTATGAAAAATAGCCATTAGAATGTTTGCTCTCTGTTATTTTATGTTTTGCATCATGGCATCATGTTGATTGCATTTGTTTTGCTTGTTTTCCTTTTGTTTTCCAACTGTTTTCATTTGTTTTCCTTTGTTTTCTATTTGAATTTCAAATCAAAATTGAAACCTTTTGTTTCATCCTTGTGATGTTACAATTTCCAAAATCATATTTCAAATCAAAACAATTATTTGCTTCCATTAAATTTGTGATTCCAAACTGTTGTTTTGTTTCTATAAAAATGCATCCAATAATCAAGCCCTTTTCAATTTCAATTATGATTTTTCTTCCAAACAACAACCATGTTGAAATTATGAAAATTGCAAAACAAAACTCTCCAAATAAAATGGTTCAATTAACACTTCCAATTGTTTCCATGAAATAATAATAAGCTCAACTCTTATTTGTCATTTAATAATCCACTTAATATAAATTGCATTCAAATTCCAATCAAACCAAAAACAGCACCTAATTTAAAATTATGGAAATCACAGAACAATCATAACCTTTTGCTTCCAATTAAAAATATATGTCCACCCTAATTAAATTATTGTTTTCAATAACCACTCAATATAAAGATGATTCAAATTTGAATTAATTTGCAAACAACAAAAGAATTTGAACTTTTAAAAAAATCCAAACTTGGCAAGTGTTTGTTTTTGAACTAATGAGCTTACCTAATTTTTCTAAATTTTTCCTAGCCCCAAATCTATCTCCTTTTCTTCCTATTACATTTCAGCACAAAAAAAAATAGAAGGACAAAATAAAAAATAAAAGCAACAGCAGAGAGGAGAGAGGCCCAACTCCCCCCCCCCCAAGCCCACTTCCCTATCTCAGCCCGATACCTTTTCCCCACCTTTCTTCCTCCTTGGTACGGTCTCCATCTGCTGTGTCCACGTATCAGAGCAGATGCAAGCAACGGTGATCACTACCTTCCCCCTCCCTATAACTCTACCTCCAAACCCTAGGGTTCCCCTACCCCTCTTCTTTCTCCCTCCTTCCTTCCTTCTCCGCCTCCAATCTCTCCCTCCTCCCTCTGCTCTCTCTTTTCTCTGTAACTGCACCTAGCTGAACCAAAAAATTCTCCTTTTGGCTCCGGTGATCGCCGGCCGGCTAGGGCCCCTCCGGCCGCGGTGGGGGCGGGAATGGAGCCGCCCCACCGCGGGCTTCCTCTCCATCACCTCGGCACGGGCGGGGACGGCCTGTGGCGCCGCCGCCATCCTCGTTTCCCGCCGCCGGTCGCCCTGCATCGACCACGCCAGCCTCGCCTTCCTCCTGTCTGATCGCCCGATCGCTCAAGGTGAGCTCGACCGCCTCTCGCGTCCCTCCCCTCCTCTCTCTCGTGGCCACGGCCCACACCACCACGCTCCCCACCCCGGCCACCACCGCGAGCGCAGCAGCTGCCGATCGCTGCTGTATGTTCCCTGTCGAGTTGCAGATGCGTGCAGGAATTCAGTTATCCGAAATCTGCAGCTTATCCACCACCGAGGCCACTTCCTATCACCAATCCGCACACACCCCACTGGTAGCAACACCCAGCGCGCAAGCCTCAGGTCCTGGGATCGAGTCCCAGCCCCCCACCCCTTTTTGCTGCTTATTTTCCGATTTAAGTGCAGTACAGGTTCCTGAATCCTTAACCCCCCGAGCCCCCCTATTCTGTCACAAACAGCCGCACAGCCCACTGGTTCCTGTCCCTTTGCTCACAGCAGCAGGTCAGGGGTTCGATCCCCCCTGCCCACCAAAAACCCAATCTTTTTATTTCCTTTGTTTTGGCACAGGAACTTCCAGGAAATCACACCTAGGCCCTGGTAATAATTTCTAGACCCCTGAAATATTTTTCCTAAGTCCCTAATGGATTAAAAATGGCAGATTTGCACTATATCTTGTAAATTGCATAAGAAAATCATTGTAACTCCAAATTTAACTTTTTAAATATGTTTTCTGTCCCAAATTAAATGTTCTTTCCAAATATAAAATTTCTTTACTGTTTTGAATATTTTAAATTGGTGCAAAATTTGAAAACTCGTCAAATTCACTTAAACTTGCAAAATTCATAACTTGTTCATAAAAATTCCAAATTCCACAAACTAAACATGTTTTCCAATCAACTTTTCATGTACTTTCCAAATATAAATTTTGTTTGCTGTTTTGAATAATTTAAATTGCTGAAAACAACTGTTTCTTGTTTATTGCATTTAAAATTGCCAAAATAATAACTTGCTCATTTTAAATCCAATTTCAACAAATGAAATATGTTTTCCATGCTAAATTAAACCACCTTTTCAAACATAAACTTTGTTTTCTGTTTTGAATAATTACAATTGGTTAAATAATTTAAACCTTGTTTAATTCATTTAAAATTGGTAATTTCATAACTTGATCAAAACAAATTCTTTTGGGACATATAAAATATGTTTTCCAACCCTAAAAGTATAAACTTTTCAAATATGAATTTGGTTTAATGCTTTGAACAAATAAAAATTCAAATAAGTTCATGTTTGAATTAAATTCATTTAATTCTTGCTTAAACTTGTTTAATTCATAAATAATTCATTTGAAATCCTTTTTCAACAAGTGAAACATGTATTCCACCTAAAATTGTGTGTTCTTATCAAATATGAACTTTGTTATCTGTTTTGAAGAAGTTAACTTGATGAAAACAACAAATGCTTGTGTGGCACCTTTAAGTAACCAAATTCCATAACTTGATAAATGAATTTCTACACTTGGTAAACCTTATTCCCAATTGCTTCTATTGTTGTTATTTTGTTGTTTTCCTCATCCATGCATCATGCTAATCCACTTTCATATGATGATTAGTTGTAAAACAATTAATTCAACCATAATTCCTGGGCTTTCCATATGCAATCCAATTGCATGTGGGTCCATTTAATCATGTTGTTATCTTGTCAACTAGTTTATTTTGATGCATCAATTAAATGGTCATGCATCATCCCATGTTTGTGCACTATGCCATGATATTGATTGCTTATCTTTCTGCGTTGTCTGTTTGCTTCTTCCCGGATAAACGACGACGTTGAGACCGACGATACTTACGACACCCCTTCTAAGGATCTAGCTCAGTACCAGGCTACTGGGTTTGCAGGCAAATTATCACTCCCACGAACCACTGTGTTCCTTTCAACATTGGTTACCGATACTTTCCGTTGTTCTTTCTGCTAGCCTTAGTAGTTGTTGTTTCTGTTACGAACCCATCACATGAATCCCTTAACCTTGATATTGCCTCACCTCCACTCCCATCACCCCTTTGGTTGAGCCAGTGTCTTACTAGCATGCTTAGGTTGTTTTGCTCGAGTCTGTTACCCGTTACTTTCTGTTACTACTCTTTTATGTTCTGGGGGCTCGATGTTTAATCAATCAATCAATCAAGCTAATGTTATTGTTAAATAATAATTTGATGATAAGGCACCGGCAGGAGGCCCTGTGTGGTTTTGAGGCCTGCTAGTGTCGACCCTAATAGGAAAAGGGTCTTGTCTACTGATCCATGATGAGCACACTAACCGCATGTGGGAAGCGAGTATGGGCGCCCCCCTCAATTTGATTCGATTCGCATCTCGTCCAAATCGCCTCATTTAGTTCGTGTTTTCCATTTGCCGCATGCATGTTTTTGCGAGCCCAGGCCAGGGTGGAACTTTTGTAGTCGGCATATAGGGGGACACGTTCTTAGAGTGCTATGAGGGTCCATTTTCTTCTGGGCTCGATTAGCCGTGCGCCCAAGGTTCTTTGGGCTTGATGCGAAGAAGAGTCGAGTTGTGTAGAGTGCCCCGCTTGGTGGAAGTGCATTTCCATCTGGCGGGTTATTCTTGCGTGTACGGCCAAATTGGTGCAACCCTGCAGGGATAATCTTCTCGAGAAGTCGTGTTTTCCGCGGTTATGGATTACTTGGTGAAAGTACTGGCTAACAAGTACTCAGGACAACTTAAACCTAATGATTAACAACCTTACACCCAATGATTAACAACTTGACTAGTAATAGGCTTATTGACACAATAATATGCACTATCATTAATCCAACTGTGTGAGTTATCCTCGGATTGCTTCTTTGGATAAGGGGCGAGATCCAGGATGGGTTTGCTTGGAGTTAGTTATAGTTGGTTACGATACACGATCTTATCTCCTTTCTGATAGCCGGAAGTTGTAGTATGTTCTGTAGTTGGTTAGCGCAGCCAGTTGCAGCATCTTTTATATCCCCTCTCTTCCGTTGAACCCAAAGCATCTGTGCTTGGTGTTGACGGGCTACCCTTTGGTGAACTGTGAGTCTTGCTTGCCAGTACGTTTATGTACTGACCCCTTTGGGGCTGTGGTTTCCGCAGACCTACGTTTCCGAAGACCTACATGGTGGCTACTACGTGGAGTTCGACGAGACTGCTGACGAGTAGATAGCGGACCCGGGCAGGATCCGAGACTTCGTGGATGGGCTCCGTCTGTTCGTTTCCGGCCTCTTAGGCCTATTTGGTTCTTGTCTGTACTCAGACATGTTGAATGCTTCCGCTGTGATGTACTGATGTATTGTTGGGACGTGTGTCCTCTGAATGATTGTATTTGCTATCTCTGCTCTAATGAGAGCCATTTGCAACTTATTTTGATCTTTTGTGTCGTAGAGATCTGTTGTGATATCAGTTGTTCAACGCCGTTGACGTACCATGCATGTATGGTTTGAAGTACGTCAACGGAAGTGTCCTGATTTCTATGGGATAGTTTACATCGACGGTGGATAGTAGAGTTTGGTTGTCGCACATAAGTGCTGGCCTACTCGTAAGAGGATGCGGGAGCAGATAAGCCCCGTAATCCAAGCATCTACCATTCAGTTCGGCCCGATGAGTATCCCCTAGAAGTCCGGGTGCGACAAATGGTATCAGAGCCTGTCTGCCTGTAGGTTCCCTTTTTTACTGGTCGCAGTTGAGTCTAGAAACTATTTTGTAGCTATATAGGAAAAATGAAACGTGAGAGTAGGAATTATGTTTGTTTTCTTCTTTCCCCACCCACCCTCCCTTTTCTGGTAAGGAAGTGCAACGTTGTTTTCCCTTCTCATCTAAACTTTCAAGTTAGGATTTCACGAATCCTGGTTTCTCTAGGATGGTTATATCTACTAGACCATAGGAATGGAGGTGATTGTGACATGATTTATCATGTTGCCTACTCACGATTGAGAACGGAGGCGTGTAAGCCCCGGAAGCAGATCCTCTATTCCTTAAGCAGTAGATATTGATCCTTTAGAAGCACGGATGGGTTTTTCCGTAGTACCTCAGGAGTTTTGTTCTCGTTTTCCCGATGTTGATATCCTGTTCTTCTCAACATCCTTTTCGTCCGTTGAAATCTTGTTGTTGTTTTCCACTTCAATTCTTCTACCGGCGTCTAATTAAAACTTCCCAAATATCAAGTCTATCTGGCCAGAAAGGTTGTTGTTGTTGTTGTTGTTGTTGTTGTTGATTTTAGTATGCCTCCCACCTACTGAATCACCACATTCCAGATAGTCTGTTCTCCAAATGAATCAAGTTCTATCTAGCTATACACCCTCGATGCAAAACCTCTCCCTTTACTTGAAAATGTTCCGGTGGTTTCCAAATTCCCTGACATCTTTCCAGAAGAGTTGCCAGGAATGCCTATCGTTTTGAACTTCCAGAAAAACTATCCAAGGTGCACGATGTGTTTCACGTGTCACAACTAAAGAGGATCTTCCCAAGAAGTTTCCGGACCCATTCTTTTCTCAGTAGGAATATCGGGGCGCGATTCCTTCAAGGGGGGCGTTTTGTAACATCCCAAGTATGAAAAATAGCCATTAGAATGTTTGCTCTCTGTTATTTTATGTTTTGCATCATGGCATCATGTTGATTGCATTTGTTTTGCTTGTTTTCCTTTTGTTTTCCAACTGTTTTCATTTGTTTTCCTTTGTTTTCTATTTGAATTTCAAATCAAAATTGAAACCTTTTGTTTCATCCTTGTGATGTTACAATTTCCAAAATCATATTTCAAATCAAAACAATTATTTGCTTCCATTAAATTTGTGATTCCAAACTGTTGTTTTGTTTCTATAAAAATGCATCCAATAATCAAGCCCTTTTCAATTTCAATTATGATTTTTCTTCCAAACAACAACCATGTTGAAATTATGAAAATTGCAAAACAAAACTCTCCAAATAAAATGTTTCAATTAACACTTCCAATTGTTTCCATGAAATAATAATAAGCTCAACTCTTATTTGTCATTTAATAATCCACTTAATATAAATTGCATTCAAATTCCAATCAAACCAAAAACAACACCTAATTTAAAATTATGGAAATCACACAACAATCATAACCTTTTGCTTCCAATTAAAAATATATGTCCACCCTAATTAAATTATTGTTTTCAATAACCACTTAATATAAAGATGATTCAAATTTGAATTAATTTGCAAACAACAAAAGAATTTGAACTTTTTAAAAAATCCAAACTTGGCAAGTGTTTGTTTTTGAACTAATGAGCTTACCTAATTTTTCTAAATTTTTTCTAGCCCCAAATCTATCTCCTTTTCTTCCTATTACATTTCAGCACAAAAAAAAATAGAAGGACAAAATAAAAAATAAAAGCAACAGCAGAGAGGAGAGAGGCCCAACTCCCCCCCAAGCCCACTTCCCTATCTCAGCCCGATACCTTTTCCCCACCTTTCTTCCTCCTTGGTACGGTCTCCATCTGCTGTGTCCACGTATCAGAGCAGATGCAAGCAACGGTGATCACCACCTTCCCCCTCCCTATAACTCTACCTCCAAACCCTAGGGTTCCCCTACCCCTCTTCTTTCTCCCTCCTTCCTTCCTTCTCCGCCTCCAATCTCTCCCTCCTCCCTCTGCTCTCTCTTTTCTCTGTAACTGCACCTAGCTGAACCAAAAATTTCTCCTTTTGGCTCCGGTGATCGCCGGCCGGCTAGGGCCCCTCCGGCCGCGGTGGGGGCGGGAATGGAGCCGCCCCACCGCGGGCTTCCTCTCCATCACCTCGGCACGGGCGGGGACGGCCTGTGGCGCCGCCGCCATCCTAGTTTCCCGCCGCCGGTCGCCCTGCATCGACCACGCCTGCCTCGCCTTCCTCCTGTCCGATCGCCCGATCGCTCAAGGTGAGCTCGACCGCCTCTCGCTTCCCTCCCCTCCTCTCTCTCGTGGCCACGGCCCACACCACCACGCTCCCCACCCCAACCACCACCGCGAGCGCAGCAACTGCCGGCGAGCAGCTGCCGATCGCTGCTGTATGTTCCCTGTCGAGTTGCAGATGCGTGCAGGAATTCAGTTATCCGAAATCTGCAGCTTATCCACCACCGAGGCCACTTCCTATCACCAATCCGCACACACCCCACTGGTAGCAACACCCAGCGCGCAAGCCTCAGGTCCTGGGATCGAGTCCCAGCCCCCCACCCCTTTTTGCTGCTTATTTTTCGATTTAAGTGCAGTACAGGTTCCTGAATCCTTAACCCCCCGAGCCCCCCTATTCTGTCACAAACAGCCGCACAGCCCACTGGTTCCTGTCCCTTTGCTCACAGCAGCAGGTCAGGGGTTCGATCCCCCCTGCCCACCAAAAACCCAATCTTTTTATTTCCTTTGTTTTGGCACAGGAACTTCCAGGAAATCACACCTAGGCCCTCGTAATAATTTCTAGACCCCTGAAATATTTTTCCTAAGTCCCTAATGGATTAAAAATGGCAGATTTGCACTATATCTTGTAAATTGCATAAGAAAATCATTGTAACTCCAAATTTAACTTTTTAAATATGTTTTATGTCCCAAATTAAATGTTCTTTTCAAATATAAAATTTGTTTACTGTTTTGAATATTTTAAATTGGTGCAAAATTTGAAAACTTGTCAAATTCACTTAAACTTGCAAAATTCATAACTTGTTCATAAAAATTCCAAATTCCACAAACTAAACATGTTTTCCAATCAACTTTTCATGTACTTTCCAAATATAAATTTTGTTTGCTGTTTTGAATAATTTAAATTGCTGAAAACAACTGTTTCTTGTTTATTGCATTTAAAATTGCCAAAATAATAACTTGCTCATTTTAAATCCAATTTCAACAAATGAAATATGTTTTCCATGCTAAATTAAACCACCTTTTCAAACATAAACTTTGTTTTCTGTTTTGAATAATTACAATTGGTTAAATAATTTAACCTTGTTTAATTCATTTAAAATTGGTAATTTCATAACTTGATCAAAACAAATTCTTTTGGGACATATAAAATATGTTTTCCAACCCTAAAAGTATAAACTTTTCAAATATGAATTTGGTTTAATGCTTTGAACAAATAAAAATTCAAATAAGTTCATGTTTGAATTAAATTCATTTAATTCTTGCTTAAACTTGTTTAATTCATAAATAATTCATTTGAAATCCTTTTTCAACAAGTGAAACATGTATTCCACCTAAAATTGTGTGTTCTTATCAAATATGAACTTTGTTATCTGTTTTGAAGAATTTAACTTGATGAAAACAACAAATGCTTGCGTGGCACCTTTAAGTAACCAAATTCCATAACTTGATAAATGAATTTCTACACTTGGTAAACCTTATTTCCAATTGCTTCTATTGTTGTTATTTTGTTGTTTTCCTCATCCATGCATCATGCTAATCCACTTTCATATGATGATTAGTTGTAAAACAATTAATTCAACCATAATTCCTGGGCTTTCCATATGCAATCCAATTCCATGTGGGTCCATTTAATCATGTTGTTATCTTGTCAACTAGTTTATTTTGATGCATCAATTAAATGGTCATGCATCATCCCATGTTTGTGCACTATGCCATGATATTGATTGCTTATCTTTCTGCGTTGTCTGTTTGCTTCTTCCCGGATAAACGACGACGTTGAGACCGACGATACTTACGACACCCCTTCTAAGGATCTAGCTCAGTACCAGGCTACTGGGTTTGCAGGCAAGTTATCACTCACACGAACCACTGTGTTCCTTTCAACATTGGTTACCGATACTTTCCGTTGTTCTTTCTGCTATCCTTAGTAGTAGTTGTTTCTGTTACGAACCCATCACATGAATCCCTTAACCTTGATATTGCCTCACCTCCACTCCCATCACCCCTTTGGTTGAGCCAGTGTCTTACTAGCATGCTTAGGTTGTTTTGCTCGAGTCTGTTACCTGTTACTTTCTGTTACTACTCTTTTATGTTCTGGGGGCTCGATGTTTAATCAATCAATCAATCAAGCTAATGTTATTGTTAAATAATAATTTGATGATAAGGCACCGGCAGGAGGCCCTGTGTGGTTTTGAGGCCTGCTAGTGTCGACCCTAATAGGAAAAGGGTCTTGTCTACTGATCCATGATGAGCGCACTAACCGCATGTGGGAAGCGAGTATGGGCGCCCCCCTCAATTTGATTCGATTCGCATCTCGTCCAAATCGCCTCATTTAGTTCGTGTTTTCCATTTGCCGCATGCATGTTTTTGCGAGCCCAGGCCAGGGTGGAACTTTTGTAGTCGGCATATAGGGGGACACGTTCTTAGAGTGCTATGAGGGTCCATTTTCTTCTGGGCTCGATTAGCCGTGCGCCCAAGGTTCTTTGGGCTTGATGTGAAGAAGAGTCGAGTTGTGTAGAGTGTCCCGCTTGGTGGAAGTGCATTTCCATCTGGCGGGTTATTCTTGCGTGTACGGCCAAATTGGTGCAACCCTGCAGGGATAATCTTCTCGAGAAGCCGTGTTTTCCGCGGTTATGGATTACTTGGTGAAAGTACTGGCTAACAAGTACTCATGACAACTTAAACCTAATGATTAACAACCTTACACCCAATGATTAACAACTTGACTAGTAATAGGCTTATTGACACAATAATCTGCACTATCATTAATCCAACTGTGTGAGTTATCCTCGGATTGCTTCTTTGGATAAGGGGCGAGATCCAGGATGGGTTTGCTTGGAGTTAGTTATAGTTGGTTACGATACACGATCTTATCTCCTTTCTGATAGCCGGAAGTTGTAGTATGTTCTGTAGTTGGTTAGCGCAGCTAGTTGCAGCATCTTTTATATCCCCTCTCTTCCGTTGAACCCAAAGCATCTGTGCTTGGTGTTGACGGGCTACCCTTTGGTGAACTGTGAGTCTTGCTTGCCAGTACGTTTATGTACTGACCCCTTTGGGGCTGTGGTTTCCGCAGACCTACATTTCCGAAGACCTACATGGTGGCTACTACGTGGAGTTCGACGAGACTGCTGACGAGTAGATAGCGGACCCGGGCAGGATCCGAGACTTCGTGGATGGGCTCCGTCTGTTCGTTTCCGGCCTCTTAGGCCTATTTGGTTCTTGTCTGTACTAAGACATGTTGAATGCTTCCGCTGTGATGTACTGATGTATTGTTGGGACGTGTGTCCTCTGAATGATTGTATTTGCTATCTCTGCTCTAATGAGAGCCATTTGCAACTTATTTTGATCTTTTGTGTCGTAGAGATCTGTTGTGATATCAGTTGTTCAACGCCGTTGACGTACCATGCGTGTATGGTTTGAAGTACGTCAACGGAAGTGTCCTGATTTCTATGGGATAGTTTACATCGACGGTGGATAGTAGAGTTTGGTTGTCGCACATAAGTGATGGCCTACTCGTAAGAGGATGCGGGAGCAGATAAGCCCCGTAATCCAAGCATCTACCATTCAGTTCGGCCCGATGAGTATCCCCTAGAAGTCCGGGTGCGACACGGGACGGGGAAGTGCCCCCGGATGCCATCTCCATCGACTCCACCGCCATCTCCATCGATGTTGCTGTCTCCTATGATGAGGAGGGAGTAGTTCTTCCCCGGGGCTGAGGGCTCTACTGGTAGCTATGTGATTCATCTCTCACTCCCATGGTGTGATCCAGTTGTATATGTAGATTGATATTCATCTGTTATGCTACTCAAGTGGTTTTGTTATCTCCGTAAACACTTTGATCACGGGGTAAAGGTGAAAGTCTGTGTGTTCCGTGTGGTTTAGCATGATATTTACCAATGAAATTGTGGCATTTGTTTAGTACTAATTTATGGCGCTCGTAGTGACATTGGGGTGCCCTAGAGAGGGAATATAGACTTGAGGAGTGCTGTTAAAGCCCTACGAAATGATTAGTGTTCATTATTGGAGAGTGGTTCGGAGTAGCATAGTGAAGAAATGATATTTATTAATTCAATTATGTGAGCATTGTTGAGAGTGTCCTCTAGTGAAAGTTGGAGCCCTAGGCCTTATTTCCAAGCATTGAAACACCGTTTTCCGCCTGTTCTGCTACATGTTTGCTTGCTGCCATTTTTATTTCAGATTGCTATTATCACTTATTATCATCCATATTACTTGCATTTTACTCTCTCTTCGCCGAACTAGTGCACCTATATACCTGAGAAATATATTGGGTGTGTTGTGGACACAAGAGACTTCTTGTATCTTGATTGCACGGTTGCTTGAGAGGGATATCTTTGACCTCTACCTTCCTAAGTTCGATAAACCTTGGATAATCCACTTAAGGGAAACTTGCTGCTGTTCTATAAACCTCTGCACTTGAGGATCAGCAATGTCTACAAGAATAGAAGCGTGCGTAGACATCAAGCTCTTTTCTGGCGCCGTTGCCGGGGAGGTAAGGTAAAAGGTACTCACATCCTCGGGTGTGAGTGCTCGAAGCTATTTTTGTTAGATTCTGCAATTAAATCTTTTTGTTTCTTGTTTTCTCTAGTTCGGCTTATTTTTACTCGCTTCTTCTTTTTATTTTTACTAGTAGTCTTAATGGAAAACAACAAAAATATGATAGAACTTTATAATATTTATCTTGAATTAGGACATGATGCTTTTGAAGAGAAAATTAAAAAAACCTATGGAAGTTTGTTTGCATAATAGTGATAGCAATGTTATTAGCATTAATTATTTGGATACCATTAGTTCTAGTACTATGGAAAATTCTAAGCTTAGGGAAACTAGTTTTTATAAACTTTTTAGTTTTCCAGCTTTAGAGGACAAAATTTTCTCTGATGATACTTTATCTCCCATATGTGATAAACCTAATGATGCTTGTGAAATTTTAAATCCTCCTACTGAAAGCATTCCTTTTAAAATACCCAAGAAAATTGTTGAACTTTTCATGGATAACCGTTATTTTGGAGATGGAACTGTCCATCCTAGTGATCATTAACACTTTATGCATGAATTATGCGAGTTATTGAAGTGTGCATGTATCTCAACGGACCAAGTTAAGAGGAGGCTATTCCCTTTGTCACTTGAGGACAAAGCAAGGGAGTGGTATAATCTACTAGATGATCCTATTCATTTGGAGTGGAAGGAACTCTAATCTCTCTTTTACTCTAAATTTTATCCTCCTCATGAACTATATTTAGATAGGAATTACATTTATAATTTTTGGCCTCATGATGGAGAAAGCATTGCCCAAGCATTGGAAGACTGAAAAAACATTAATACTCAAATGTCCTAACCATGAGCTTCCTGAAGAAATAATTGTTACTAATTTTTATGCAAGGCTTTCAGGACATTGGAAGGATTATCTACATGCATGTTCGGAGGGTTCTTTTTGTAGTAAGAAGGGTGAAGCTAAGTGGGATATTCTTGAGGGGAGTTGAATAAATAGTGAAGATTGGAATAACAACCAAGGTAAAGAGTCAGGTATAAACTATGAGTATGATTCATTAAGACTTTTGCTGAAACTGCTGATTTTCATGAGCTTAATGCTAAATATGGTCTTGATCCTCAAATAGATGTTGGTTGGTATAGATCCTTTGCTTCTTATCTTAATATTCCTAAATAAAATTGGGACATATATCATGAACCTTTTAAAGAAACTTGCATGGAAAATGAAATTGTTATTGATGATTGCAATAAACATGCTCAAACTTCTTAAAGTACTATTTATTATAAGCATGTTAATTTTTGTGGAGCACTTAGACCTTGTGAAAATAATCAAATTGAAGAAGAATATTGTATCCATCATAGGAATGAAAAAACTAGAATGTGGAGTGGGTATTTAGATGATCTTGGTGAAAAAGTTTGTGCCCTCTATAATTATATTTGTGAACTTTGCTATAAAGTGGGTCATTTTAATTTCCAATGCTCAGGCCATGATAGTAGCCTTTCGAATCCTATGAGTACTGCAAGTTGTATTGTGATAACATGATCACCCCTAATGAGAATGATGAACTGACATTATTTTTGGGGTGTGAAGAGCTATTAAGAAAAACTTCCTTGATAGATATGAGTACTTTTGATATGAATAGTGTCTTGCATGGATGCCATCTTTATTGTGTTGATAATTGCCATGCAAATACTTACATACAAAATATTATAAAAGAGGAGACTTTACCAAAATATGACAGGACTAATATGTGTTTTGTTCTTATTAATGAAGAGGAGAAATCCTCCAAAGTTCTTTCTATTGTTCCTAATAATAAACCAGGGTATGCGGAGAAGCTACATTTTAAGCCTCTCCCTCTAAAGAGGGGAAGAAGAGGAAGAAGAAGAAGAGGAGGAGTAAAAAGAGAGAGGTAACGGTATCTCCCCCTCAGCATGTTTCTCATATTTTAGCTTTTGCTGATGATTCCGACCTCGATGAATTTCCTATGACTGTTATTTATGAAAGTGATCATGATTGGGAGAAACACACTACTTTTGATATTGAAAATTTGTTTCGTACCAATTCTGAAAATGATGATAATAATTGCTTTACTATTAGTACCATCCATGTTCCTTCCAATGATGATATATAAAGCTCTAAGCTTGTGGATGATGTGTTTGAAAATCCCTTTGCTATTAATGATTATATGCTTGATACATCTCCTCCTAGTAAAAATGATGATATGTTTACAAATGAATGCATTTCGGAAGACAACTATTTTATTGCTTGTGATGATACTATGCCTCCAATATATGATGATTGCAATGATGAATATGACATTTTTAGTCCACCTACTATTGAGGACAAAATTATTTATGATTTCAATATGCCTCGAGTCTTTGATAATTATTATAAAGAAAGTTATAGCATAGGCTATAATTACAATAATTCTCAGGAAACTTGCCATAATTATGGTAGGATTACCCAAAACCATCTCTTTAATATGCAACTTGTCTATCATGTTCGATTTCTTTCTGATAATCCTACTCCCGTTGTAATTAATAAGAATGACTATGCTTATGTGGAGAGTAATAATTCTTTTATGCATGTGGCTCATGATAAGAATGTTATATCTGATAATTATATTATTAATTTTATTCATGATGCCACTGAAAGTTATTATGAGAGAGGGAAACATGGTTCTATGCATCTCAACAATATTAACTTTCCCCTCTTTATGTTGAAATTTTTGAAGTTGCACTTGTTTTGCTTTCCTATGCTACCCACTTTGTGCTTTATTGACATGTTTTTCTACAAGATTCTTTTTCATAGGAAGTGGGTCAGACTTAAATGTGTTTTATATTTTCTTCTTCATGCTCTCTTATTGTGCTTCAACTCTTATTCTTATGGGAGCATCTTTTGAAGATCATTGTGCCTAGCTGAAAGGCAGTTAAAGAAAAGCGCAATCGGGAGACAACCCGTTTTATTTCTCTGTTTTCAACCCATTTTCCTTTGTTTTATTTTATGTGCTTTGAATCTAGGTGTTTTCTATTTCCTTAGCAACCCCTCTGAATATTTTCTTTTATGTTTTTGTTGAGCCAAGTAAAACCTCTAGTGGAAATTTGAGGCTATATTTCGGATTTCTGCGCAGGAAACAGATTTTTGTTGTCCACTGTTTATTTCGTATAAAATCACGGAAAATTCAAAATGATCTGAGCGTTTTTGTGCTTAATCTTGAGTTATATACGCAACTTTTCTTAGAAGACCACGTTTCTATTTGAGCAACAGAATGTTTTTTAATAAATCGGTCTTTACCTGCTGTTCTGTTTTGACAGATTTCTGCCATTTATTGCATTTGCATCTTAATCTCTTTCTTTTGGTGTTCTTTTGAGAAAAAGAGTTTTCAAAGAAGTTTTGACAGTAGCTAATGTGTTTTTAAGTGTTACACTTGTGTTGAAACTGAACCATGTGAATTTATTATTTCAATTCCACTAATGTTGCTAATGAAGATTGTGAGAATTCTGGTTTGAAGGAAGTTTTCAAGGGTCAAGAGAAGAGGATGATATGATGTGAACAAGAAGAGTGAAAAGCCTAAGCTTGGGGATGCCTCGGTGGTACATCGAAGAAAATTCCAATAAGACTCATGCATATAAGCTTGGGGATGCCCAAGGCATCCCCTTCTTCATCAACAATTTATCAGGTCACTTTTAGTGAAACTATATTTTTATTCGGTCGCTTCTTATGTGATTTACTTGGAGCGTCTTTTATTTTTGTTTTCAGTTTTTTTGGTTTTCTTTGCTGTAATAAATGGTTGGTTCTTATCATACTTGTGTGGGAGAGAGAAACGCTCTGTTTTCATTGCTTAGAACACTCTAGTTTTCATTCTTATTGTTCTGTGAGTGTTCACCTTTTGCTAGTACTGCGTTTAGCCTTTGTTTTCATGCATATCTTATTCATAGCTGTTAGCTTTTTTAGTTAGGTGGTTCTCATATATGTTTTTGGTTGAGAATAGAAATGCTTATGTGGTAGTTTGTATAGTGGAAAAAGTCGCATGGTCTTGTAGATCACTAAATTGCTTCAATTGAATCACTACTGTTGTTTTGAGTTATTAATTTGCTTAATGGATAAACGGGAAAGACTAGTAAGTATGAATTTTTAGTGGTTGGTCTAATAAACTTGAAACTATACCACACTTAAATTACCATCTCATAGAAACAATGGTATATGATTGCTACGAGTGATACATTTCTGATCAGCCTTTTGTTACGCACTACGGTCGGGGTAGCTAAAAGTGATTTGTCACTGCCACACACCCTCTTGGAGTGATTTGCATTGTGCCTTGTAAGATGATTTTCTTGCTACAATATTTTTACTTGTGAGTCTATGTTGCGGTTCCTGGCACTTCCACCATCCATATTTGCTAGCCTCTTCAGTAATGTGCATTGCCCTTTCTTACATTGAGAGTTGGTGCAAACTTTGCCAGTGCATCCAAATCCCGTGGGAGGACTTTGTTCTCCTACACATAACCCCATATATTCTTCCTAAAAACAGCCACCATACCTACCTATCATGACATTTCCATAGCCATTCCGAGATATATTGCGGCACAACATCCACCTCCATTATGTTATTTGATGATGAGCTTCATGGTTATTTATGCATACTGCTACACTGGCAGGAGCATGCAGTTAGAGACATTAGAGATATTTCTTTATGAGTTATGAGTACTAAAAGTGTGATGATTCATTGTAATATAGGATGTTGCCCCTACCGGTGAGGATATATAATTTTTTTTTTTGAAAAAGCCCAAAAAGAAAAAAGGGCCAAAGAGAGAATAAAGAGAGAGGGGCGCATCACTATCCTTTATACCACACTTGTGCTTCATGTTTAGCACCAATACTTCAGTTTGGAGAGAGTTTTCATATTATCATTCATTCATAACTATGTGAGGAACTTTACATTATAGAACTTGGCTTGTATATTCCAATGATGGGCCTCCTCAAATGAGCTCTAGGTCTTCGTGACAAAGCAAGTTGGATGCACCCCCACTAGTTCCATTGGAGAGCTTTCATACACTTATAGCTCTATGTGCATCCGTTGTGTGACAATCCCTACTCCTTGCATAGCTTCGGTTGTAATACTTTCTCTTGTCTAATGACCACTTTCAGCTTTGTGAGCCTTTCTTCCATTGACCTTCCAAACCCCCCATAATGTTCTCTTAGCCATAACATCCTTGTGCCAGGGACCAACACTGAACACTTTTTTGTTTTTAGTGCGCAAATAGTTTAAGATTCAAGCATTGTATCGTGTGGAAAGCTTGACTTTATCCTAACATGGGTTGTGAAGATTGTTTGACGTGCATGATATTTCTGTTCTTGAAAGCTTAAATCATCTCTAATAAACTTTGCACGGTTGATAGTCTATTAGCATTGATTCATTAAAAGTTTTACTTCTTTCTTCTTTGTTTATGCATTACTTGTTGATATCAAATATAGATCACAACTTTAGTTCATTTGATCGTAGTTTACATGCTCTACTTTACATATTATGATCAAGATTGTGTGGTAGCATGCCCTCCACTGTCCCCTTTCCGGTGCGCGCGAGCTCCCGAAGGAGAGCGCACCACCGTCAAGCGGCACACTGGCGGTGCCAAAACTTACCTCCTAGCGGTTCTTCGACCCGGGCGCCTCGGCTTGCCAATGCACGCCCAAAAACGAGAGGAACGGCGCGTCCATATTGGCGGCGCACAATTGCCAGGTGAGCAATCCCCTTCCCCTCCCCTCTAACCTCTGTTAGTGTTAGGTTATCTTTTGGGGAACAATTCTTTTCTATGTTTCTTTTGTTTCACCGAGAACGACTAGAGCCTAGTGAATCTTGCTCTGATGCCATTGTTTGTGTCTAAGATCTAACTAGTCTAGGTGTTCATCGATGTGTGCCTTGCACAATGCCTCTGGTTGGTGATTCGAGAGAGAGAGAAAGAGAGACCGAGAGGGAGAGAGATACAGAGAGAGAGAGCGCATCACCTTCTCTACCCTTCGATGACGATGGAGTGGAGGCAGTGGACATGGTGACGGCGGTGGAGCTTCCCTTCGGCTCGCGCTAACCCTAGATCGGATGGGTTTGTTGGTGGGGGGCGTAGGAGCACGTTCAACCTCGTGAGGCGTGCAGGCCGGTCCCCCCACCCTTTATATAGCGTGGCGGCATGGCCCACCGTCCATAAAGGATCGGGCGCCCCCGATCAGGGCGCAGAGAAAGGTTGTGATCGAGCCATTGGACTCGGTCACGGGAGATCAATCTAACAAGGTCTTCTTTGCGCCATTAAATATTTCATTGCTTTTAAGGCACACACGGACAAGAAGAACGTTGACGGCTGGGTATTATTTGGTTTTTGCATGATCAAGTTGAAGATTCATAGAAAAGTCGGTGGTTGATTGAAAAGAATTACGATGACAATGTATTTCAAGCATGTGTGCCATCTTATGTATAACATGGTATATGTGAGTGAGAATGCAAAAAATTAGAATTGTAGAGTGGTGCACTGAAAAGTAATAAAGTTTCTATATTTTCTGTTGCTTTGGTTGTCCATATGCAAAACATATATTAAGAAAATTAAATAGTGTCAGTTTCAGGACAGTGCTGTATAAATAGATAAATTTTAAATGTTTTAAAATATTTGTCTGGAAAATAATGGTCCAAATTTACTCCTTAGAGACTGTATGCATGTCTAAAAGCCATGTTTGTTCAAAAGATGGAGTCAATAATATTAGGAAAGATATGGAGAAGAAAAAAAATCATTCTAAAATTCCCACACTTCAATCCCGATGTTCGATCAATTCCCACATTTTGTGATGCATCGATCAATTAACGGAAATAAGCCTGTACTACTTTTATTTTTGAAATAAGCATGTACTACTTTGCACGCTTTGTGTATTACTTTTTTTTAGCAAGCAATGTATCATTTTCTTGCATCAGGTATTGACAAGCGTTGAAAATTTCCGTATGGAAGCACCATTCCATTAGTTTTAGAGACCAATACTAGTTTTAGGGTGGTTGGCATTTTTACGAACCGTCCATCCGACTCGATCAAACGGTGATAAAATAGACGGAACCGGACGGAACCAAAAGCGTGGGGACGGTACCAATAGCGTGGGGACGGTGCCAAAATATGCGTGGAGACGGTACCAATTACGTGGGGACGGTACCAAAAATTGGGTTGCACGGTATAAAATTGCTGCACGTTGAGGTGTACCAAAATTTCGTCACGTAAATTGCTGGACGTTTGGGTGTACCAAAAATCCGTTCACGTGGCACTAGTGCACGTACCAAAATTATGTGGGGGACCTGGAATGAGGAGCCTTCCCCCAGTCTGCACTCTCCGCCTCACTCTCCCCGTTCCCAAGTCGCAGCGCTGGCCTCCCTCACTCTCCCTCCGGTCGCCGGTCCCGTCTCCCATCTCCCTCGTTCCCAAATCGAAGCGTCCGGTGGCCGGCCTCCCCCCGCGCAAGGATGACACGCACAAATCGCCGGTCGCCGGTCCCGTCTCCCATCTCCCTCGTTCCCAAATCGAAGCGCCCGATCGCCGGCCTCCCCTGCGCAAGGATGACACGCACAAATCGCCGGTCGCCTTCCCGTCTCCCATCTCCCTCGTTCCCAAATCACACCGACTGGTGGCCGCCCTCCCTCACTCTCTCGCTCAAATCGACGGTCGCCGGCCCGTCTCCCATCCCCCTCGTTCCCAAATCGCAGCGCCCGGTGGCCCGTAGCCGGCAGCGGCACCTCGGATGCGGCGGGGACTCAAGGTGGCGCCAGGATTTTCTGTGGCGCAACGGGAGGGGAGGAAGGAGGAGTAGGAGGGGCGTTGGAGAGGGCGGCATCTCGGATGCTGCCGGCGGCGGCGGGGAATTGGCACCACAGTGAAATTGCATCTACTGCCCACTGGAGCTGCTCTGCCGCGGCGGCCAGGAGGCTGACTGCCTCGACCTGTGCGTCTCCTCCTCTTGGTCTCAGCAGCAGACTCGCCGCGTTCTCTCTGGAGCTGCTCTGCCGCGGCGCCCAGTAGGTCAGTGCCTCGACCTGCGCGTCTTCTAATGTTCCCTCACCCTCTGAACCTTACCTACTATGCTTCGTTCTGCTTGAGTAATTAGCAACTACCGTGTTCTAGGCGTTGACGGGTGGTCGCTGCGTGCAGGGAGTCAGCGGCAGCGAACGCTTCCTAAGGGAAACCACGGCGGCGGCGGCGGAAAAGATGGCGAGGGCGGTGCAAGTGGTGGACGGCGGCGGTGCTCACGAGTCCGCTGCAGTTCTAGACGGTGGCGGCTGCTCACGTTTTTTTTTTGTCTGCCTCTAGCTTTGGCTCTTGGCCTATACGATAGCAAATAGTACTCCAGATCGGTACCATTGTACTCCAGTATTCCAGTACGAAGATTGTTCACCGAAAAAAGGAACCCAGATCGGTACCAACACGTGTCAAAAAAAAAGACTTCATCTAGTTTTAATCGATGGTTACAAAAAATCATGTTAAAATGAACGGTCTGAAAAAACGCCCTCGACGGAACCAATCACCGTAAAAGAGCTCTTTAACGAGGCTTCTCTCAAGCTGAGCTGGGTGTCCTGTCCTGCGCGGTGGCCTGGTTGCACAGTTCATTTACTTGCTCTAAGGTAAGCATCTCCATCAAAATCTCAAAAATAAAATAAAAAAAAGGTAAGCATCTCCATCAGCTAGAAAGAACTCTGAAATACGGCAGTAGGGATTACGAGTACGTAATTGATCATTTTTTTGCCAACTTGGTCTACTCGATCAAATGGTGATAACAATAATATAGATTATGGTTTATTTGTCGTTGGCGGATTCCAATTATTTGCTTCGTCGTTGTTTTGCATAGAACGAGTGGGTTTGGCTCGTCGCATCGGCCACGTGGTTGTCCTAATAATGCAAAACATGAACTCGTCATACAATTTAAGACATTGATGACGAATAGATAAGTTGTACCGGCCGGCTCGTGCTCCCCCCTTAACCATGGTTTGGAACATAAGCAAGAGCTCGTACGTAGATAAGTTGTTGCCAAGGCCGACAGAAGATGTCACATTTTAGTAACAAGTTGGCACGTTGGATGTGAAATATTTATAGTGACAGCTTTCGGAGTAGCTGACACAGTAAAACGAGGTCGTAGTTGAGGCTACATAAATGGAGAAAAACGATACATCAGGCTAAGGCCCGGACGGGGTCATAAGACACTAAAGATGTAGCCTGCACATATTTCAAAACTAAATAGTACCTAAATCACCAATGATTTTAGCCCGCACATAAGGACAGGAGCCGGCGGTTCTGCTCGCCATGGCGCTCTTCCTAGATCTATCGGTTATGGAAGTATATATGGATGGTGTTATTTTGTGGTGATCCAAATCTTCTATTCTATACCTTATATATATATATATATATATATATATATATATATATATATATATATATATATATATATATATCTATATCTATCTATCTATACCTACTAACAAAAGCGCTAAGGTTTCTTCCTCCCTTTTTCGTCCCTTTTTTGGTACGTCGTTCGCATTGTTCGGTACGTCGAGTCGCTCTTCATATGGACTCTCCTTTGGGCAAATCGATACGTACTCTGCTCTGGGTGGAACACCCCTCGCATAAATATGCCTCCTATCGCCGAAGCAGCATACCCAGCCGCCGAAGCAGGGGTGTACTATGTCATGGAGAGGCCCTTGACCCGCACGCGGCTTCACCCGGAAACCACCTCCGCGGACCGCTCCTAGCCAGAACCAACGGCGCCGGTTGCCCCTACCCAGAACCAACGATGTCGGTCGCCTCCATAGATCAGCGTTGTCGACCGCCCCCGGAAACACGCAGCTGCGGCTCCCCGTGTACCGGCTGTTGACTCGGCTCCCCTCCACCGCGCGACTCGCGGACGGCGGCGCGGCTCCCCTCCACTGTTGCGGCTGCCGGAACGATTACCTTCTCCCGACACAACTAGCGGCCATGGACGCGAATACCTGACACGTGCGTGGTTCCTGCTACCATTGTGCAGCTCGCGACCTCCAGATTCGTCTGTCCTGCGGTGCACCGGCCAGTTTCAACATGGCTTGCCCAATGAACTACGCTGTCGGCCAACCGGGCTGCCACCTCCATGGCTATCCTCCAGCTTCGTCCGTCATGCACCAGCAAGTTTCGACACGGCATGCCCAAGGAATACGTCGTAGGCCAACGGCGAGGAAGCGCAGATCGAGATATCACCAGGAGGTAGAGGGGGATTCGCCTACGTCTTAAGCCGCCGCCATCCGTTGGGCCGTCGCACCATCGTAAGCTACCCAATAGCTGCCCATAACAATGGATCGAAGAAGCAGTTGGCCAATCTGCCAAGATGCGCCGTAAGACTCAAGACCACCCCGATTTCATAGCACGCCCAACACCTTACGACGCATCTCTACAGCCATCTCTGGCGGCGGGAAAGGAGAGAAGGTCATCCCAAGTCCCGACCTTTTGGGGGACAAGGCAACGCGGACTC
The DNA here is from genome assembly GCA_028641055.1 of Alopecurus myosuroides. Classification (NCBI taxonomy): domain Eukaryota; kingdom Viridiplantae; phylum Streptophyta; class Magnoliopsida; order Poales; family Poaceae; genus Alopecurus; species Alopecurus myosuroides. The sequence goes on from CM054058.1 coordinate 21,518,861, forward strand.
CCAGGATGACCATGAGGTGCGCGTGTGTGGCAATGGCTGGGGGCAGCGGCGTCCTAGGCTTTCACACGTTTGGAGCTGACACGGCGGTACTCCGGCGTGATCATCGGGCTCCGAGGCGCTTCCCACGAACATCGCCTCCGCTGTAGGTTGCTGGGCTTCGGCTTCAATGGCGACAATGGCGTTCACCGCCTCTGCCAGTTTCTTCATCCGGTGGAGACGGCCTCCTAAGTGACGTTCTTGGCGGTGGTGGTGGTACAGGGAGAGTGGGGCGGAGGAGGCGGGCCATGCAGCCCATGCTCTACGGGGGACGGACGTGGACGAGGGCAGACATTGGGCAGAGTCAGTCGGATGCATCGCTTCACTGTGAATGTATAGATTCGAGAAGTAGCGGATGTCTCTTCGCCGATCATCATTATAAAAGCAAGAGTTGTATCGGTATTTTGCAGATTCTGGTATCTTAATTAGAAGACACAACACCAAAGCTAGACGAGTCCTGAGAAGTCTACGTACACGAACTAAGCTACACACACTCTGCTGCAATAGTGGAAGCTAGCTTAGATCAGCCACACTTTGAGCGGTAGTATGCGGCTGCTGCGTTGCAGAAGGCAGCTTGCATCGAGTAATTAACCTCACATCGACTGCAGCGATCTGCGGAAGTCTGTTCTATCACCAGCGTTATGTTCTTCCATCAGCTGGAGATGGCCAGCACCATTATACATGTACATATGCTCCTATAAATCCCATCAAATATGTGCTCTCGATTTGGAAAAGTTTGCATTAAAGGAGCAAATTCAAGAGTTTTAAGGGATCTTCTAATCAGTTATTCTTGGATCTGTATTTTTGGCTTCTACAGCAGGTGATTACATTGTGTTAATTGCTTTTCTGAGAGTTATTTCATTTCTTACTATTGACTCGCAATCTATGAGTAACTTCATCTATGAAACTCCAATTATAGGAGTTGATTACAAGACGATTTGTTCAGAAGTGTTACTCTGATTATTTTCTCTAGGTGCTCCATGAAACTCCCACCAAAGAAAATTTCCATCTTCTGTTGTACCACAAATTCAAGGTCAATATACATAAGTTGCGTCCTCCTTGCATCCATGCCATCGCACCACTTATGTGGATCCCACGTATTCATAATGATATATTTGTTTGATGTAGAAGATTGTGTGCAACTGAAGTAACAATATGTGAGCATCAAGTTCAGACATGGCAACACAATTTGATGTGTATTTCTGTGCGTGCCGTGTATTGAGTGTCCATGTTTCACAAGTCATTCATGATTGATTAGGGAAACAAGAAAAATAGTTTAGAAGGATTTTGATTAGTATGCTTTGAGATTTCAAGGCTGATATTGATATGGATTTTTTTCTGATAGAGAAAAATAATTGAGAAAGATTTTGGTTACTTTGTGCCAAATCTGCATTAGAATAGGGCAAGTTAAGGTCTGAGGTGCTGCTTTTTTTCTTCACAGTTTCTACAGTATAATGATATGTGTAAACTGTTCTTCATATATCAATACTTATTACTGATTAATCAGCGCAAGGAAACAATAAAAGTTAATGACAGAAGTCTGATTTACAATGGAAAAATTAGGCAGGTTTTAAGGTACCTTTTACTACCCACAAGTGGTGAGTAGTAACCATTGATTTAGAGGGGTAATAAGGACTTTTAAGTAGAAAATCATTAATTGGGAACCCATTAATTGTCCCATTAATTCGTCCTAAAATCATGTTAACCAGATCCTGGTTATTTTGATTCTCACGTTCTTCTCTAACGAATACCTTGTGAATTAGTCTAGCTCCATATCGATTATTCAGACAACATTAGAACTATCTCAGCGCAGTTCATGGCACACGGCCGCGCAGCATGATGCCAGAGCGTGGCCACGGAACCAGCCTGGGCTTGCGCATTCTTCTCACACAACAGTGATAATACAATACAATTGTATTTCATTTATTAATTAGTTCTAAAAAATTTGGGAAGCCATCATCTCGAATCTGGACCACCAACGTGTCATGAACCAACAAGGAACCAGGGATGAATGTAGTTGTCTTTTTTTGCCGGATCTTCCAATGAGAACTTACTTGGTGCGCATTTGCCACTCAAATATGTTATCTCCCGTTGCAACGCATGGGCATGATTTGCTAGTAATAATAAAAGCGTTAAGGATTCCTTGGTTGGTTACTTGGTCCGTCGGTCCGTCGGTATGTCGCGTGATGTTAGCTAGGCCGAGTTTGGTTCGTTTTTGTTTACTATACGTACGTCGGGTGGCTGTGTCCAAGACGAACTCCGCTCGGTTGCAAGTTGTCCTGCTCCATATTAAATCGATACAATGTTATGATTCCCTTCGTCCGTCCCGCCCTATGCTGTCCCGTAGAAAAATTATTGGACAGAGCTAGATCCTTTGTTGAATCTATTGAGCCCCAAGAAAAATCGCACAGGAGTCTAACAAACGATACGAATAGGATTACTAAACAGAGTCTCCTATTAAAGCTAGATTTCTACCAGAGATTTAGCTACCATGGATCTCGCCCAGCGGACCCGTGGAGTCCCGATCCGAGGCCAATCAAATGTCGCCCCAGCCCTGCTTTCTTTGTCGACGAGGATGCAAAGCTAGCAGCCTCGACAGCTTTCCGAGCGATGTTCTCGACGTCGTGGTCGTCGTCCCAGAACTAGATCGCTACGCTATCCGCTGCAGCCCATGGTGCGGTCCTCCCCCTACAGTGGCTGACGTCCGTGCATCCCATGGTGTGCTCCTCCCGTTGAACTGGCTGTGGTCTCCGCGGTGGATGTGTTGATGCGGCACCCTGGGCCTCAGCGACGAGGACGTCCGGTGCAACCCCTTTCCCGGGATTCCCCATGCACTGGCTGCTGCCTTCCCTATATCCCTGTGTCTGATGCTTAGGCTATGCGCTCACCATGGCGAAGCTCTCCACGTGCCTAGCCTTCCACGGTGCACACTCCAAAGGTGCCCTACCTTATTCTTTTCGCCTTGGTAGTCAGAGCGTCCTGTCGAAAGAGGTGACAGACTGAGGTGCCTCGGCTCCATCGTTCCAGCGTGTTCTCTGCCGAGATCATGTCTCTCCGGCTGCTGGCCTAACCAAGCCCCAAGGTGCAGCTGCTACAGCAAACACATGTTCGCCGATTCCGTTTGAGGCTCTCCGCCGCTCCGACATATTCTCTGCTGAGAGCCTCTCTCTCCGGCTGCTGGCCTACCCAAGCCCCAAGGTGCTGCTGCTACAGCACGACGCATGTCCGGTGGTTCTGCATGAGGCACAACCAAGCACCATGGGCCATGCGTGGTTCTCCGTCTTGCCGCCACCGTGCGCCATTAACCCTCGCTTTTCTGTAAATACACATGCTGGTAGTTGCACACAACAGTTGTGCGCGGACGAGCTAAAACAGAGAAACATAAATTGAGTCTAAGAGCAACGACACGCTATCTCCAAGGCTGCGAAGGTTGACTGAAGTTGGATGGTGCAACGATGATGGAGCTATTGATGTACACGAAGTTATTGACGAGACATTGTCTTTCTTCCCCAAGGTAAATACTCACATAGGCTTGTTATGTTCTGTTGCAACTGGTAGAAGGGGAGCCGATCAGGCTCCTCTCATTGCTTTGAGGTACATCAAGCTTTCCCCGTCAAACAAAGCAAGGAAAGATAGCCGCCAGAACTGCTATACTGTAGTCTGTATCAGCCGGATCAGCTGTTCAACGCGTAATATTTTTCTAGGTTCCATATTTATTAGTTGGATCATACTGAATATTATAGTTCGGATCATCATCATGTATGTTTCTCCTTGAGAAGTTAATTTGGTTGTTTAGATCATCATAATTCATAAAGCATTTCTGCTCATCTCGAAGTTAAGCTTGCCCACCCACTTTCACGCAACTGGTACCATTATTGCTTATAGAAGGGGCAGCTTGCAAATGACAGATCTTTTTGTCCGTTTCTCTTATTTTCATTCAAGATAATTGGGAATTTATTTTACAAATTTAAATTGGATCTAGTAGTAATATGCCTCGAGTGCTTTCTGTGGGATACTAGAGCGCAGGCAGCCTCGTGCACCCGATATTTGTCACATGGTAAATAACTTGGCACACGACAAAGACGGCGTCTCCCGTAGTGAGCAAAGATTATCTACTGGAAAAAGGACAGTGAAAGAGAACCATCTAATATGAAATAACTCAGCATTGCGGACAATTCATATCACTAGACCCTAGCCATCTTCTGAAACATTAATTCATAAAAAAGTTGGAACCTTATTCATTAGCAAGAAATTGAAATAAATTTTGTACGAATTTTACAAGACCATGTTCACTGATTTAGTTCATATGGTGCTGCTCCCTCTTTTCAAGTATGGCAGTTGTTTTTCCCGCTGAAACGCACGGGCATATTTTGCTAGTACATACTAAAAACAATATACGGAAGTCTAATAGACTCACCACGTTAAGCCACATCATCTAAATTATTTTGATGGTTCGATCTAAAATTTATGACTAGGGTTTTAAATCTCAACCGTCTGATTTATGTAACGCATATAACAGATATGTTCTGATTAGTAAAACACAACACGTGTCCAATATGTACCAATGAACCTTTAGTCATGCGTGTAAAAAAACGAATCATGCATCCAGTTAAAAATGGGCGAATCGTGGTCTCTTACGTAACCCCATACCGTTACCCTTCCTTTATATTTGAAGCATGTCTCCACTTACGACTCCACCTCTTCAATTTTTTCTTAACTTTATCCCCAACCTCAAATAAAAGGACCAATTAATTATCTCCACCTCCATCAATTCCACGTACTAGCCCGAATATTTGGAGAATATATGCTGCCCGTTTAGGACTATATACATACACTGATTGTTGAGGCTGGCCAAAATAGGAACATGTGCATGTCTTTAGGTACTCATGCATTTAAATCACTGTTTGTCAATTAAATTGTCAATGATTTTTCTTCAACTGTATAGATGCGCCGCTGCCGGTCATTCAAAACACTGGCGCACTCAATATGTGCTCTAGCTGTTACCTAGCAGCATGGTTGTCACCAGGAAAAAAAGAATAGGGAGAAGCCCTGCAGATGCACGGGAAAGGTTATTATAGAATCGGTGAGCTTAATCACCATGAATTTCTACGATTAGGTCACGTTCACAGAATACAACACCAGTATCGCTGTAATCGTTATGTTTACACTGATTGCCTGTTGAGTATTCTCTTTGTTTACTAGGTATTAAACTTTCTTTCGAACTATTTCAATAGGTTTAAAGGTACCTTACACAAGTATATACGTCACCGTGCAGGTTACATGCATAAGTAGTTTTACCTTCATTCAGGAACGTATAGATACAATTCGGTTGTTCAAAAAAATATAGCACGTTTAAAATTATTCAGCATATGTTGGAAAGTTCGAGTCACATACAAGATACCATATGTCCTTCAAAATAATATACTTTGGTGTAATTCAAGTTTTATATTTATATCCTCTTTTATGCTTCAGAGGTTATATTTTGAGAGATTTAGGGAGCTAAAAACTGATGGGAAAACAATCCAACAAAACATTGGAAGGAACATCAATCATGTTTTACCAAATTTGTAGTTTGATCTAGCTTAATTAAGATGGTTGTGGCACATAACCACGGTTCTGAAAGGAGAACTCGTTATGCAAGCGGGTATGTATACTTACCACCCACTTTGAATGTTGAGTTATAGATTATTCATCTTTGTTTTACCGTCCTCGATATGCATTTCTTCTTTATAATACCCCCTTCATTCATAAAATATAATAGTTTGGGGACAAGGTTGCATTCACACTTCCATATCTTGAAGGATTGGTATATTTTTACTGTTATGCACATATATTCTTGACAAAAAGTACTATTATGCACGGATTATGCCGAGAAGAATTTAGAAAATATTATATCCATATTTAATATCATCTTGGTGAGAAATAGATTTGAAGAGTATGTCGGTGTCTGAGATATCATTTTTTGGCAACCAGGAAGAGTAAACGGTACTAAACACCAATAAAAAATAAATGTGTGAGAAAATCTCATGAAAACCAATGCATCTGATCCGGTCTTTTCCATGATGAAGTAATCAATTATAATAAGTGGCGTTTGACACAAAAAATGCACATGTATTGTAACTATATAAATATTATGAGTTGTTTCACAAGTGGAAAACGAGGCTTTTACCCACTGGCGAGCACCCCTTTCGCCCCGGCTCGGCCACCACCCGGTGCAAAAGATTGCAGAGGTGGGGCCGGGGCGAGCAGGGCGCGTGGTGTGGGGGTTATTTGCCCCGGTTGGTGGCTCCAACCGGGGCTAAAGGCTCTCGTCGAGTAGGGCTCGTGCGGGCGCGTCATGGGTTTTTTTTTGCCCCGGCTTGTGGCTCCAACCGGGTCAAGTGAGCCCCACCTAGATGAAAAGTTGTTTCTTTATTTCTATATTTCCGTTTAGTTAATAATTTCAATTTCATTAAGAAAAACTAACCAAATAGATGGAAAATGAAAATTAATAGAATTCTTTTTTTCTTAAATCCAATTTTTTTCTTTTTTTAATAAACACTACATGTCAGTGTTCTTCACTCCTCATGCCACTCAGTTTTTGGTGTGGTGTCCTCACTTATTTATCCCTCACATGCATAAGAGGTGTTCGATGAAATGCCTGAGAGCATAATGCCATCTGTGCTCGCAGAAAACAAACATGTAATATTGCTAGACTATTGTGTAATAATGTATCAAACCTGCATGGTTCACGTTTTGGATTACTCCACCTCTGTTTTCCACATGTCGGACGTGTGAACTGGAGGATTTGTAGATATATAGAACTAAACAAATGGTGTCGCCATCATACATCCCGACCGTGGCTCATGAGTGCATATATGCATATCGAAAGCACGGTCGGACGTATGATGGCGAATCCGGATGATTTGCAGTCAGTCGATGAACTGAATGATGTATGAAACCTTTTGTCAAACCTTGACTGGGGAATATAGAACAAAACAATCGGTATCACCAGCATACAGCCCCACCGTGGCTCCTGGAGTGCATATATGCATACCAAATGCACGGTAGGACGTATGCTGGCGAATCCGCATGATTTGTATTCGGTGGATTAATTGAATGATGTATGAAGGGACTCCGAGAGGTGGGTTATAAATAGGGTCCTCTGGCTCACGAAGTGTTGTGCTAGGGTTTTGATCCAACGGTTAAGAAGCACTCAAAAGAAACACCCCTGATCCAATGCTAACTAGCGCTCGAAACAAACACACTGTACCCCTGACCGAACGGCTGACAAGAGCTCGAAAGAAACACACCAATGATCCAACGACTCACAAGCGCTTGAAAGAAGCACACAATCCGTGTGATTCTTTGTGATTGGTCCCAAAAAAACCGTAAGCCTTTAGCCCCGGTTGGTAAAACGGGCCGGGACTAAAGGGGTCTGTTTCTTCTCACTATATATATGTATGAATGCATTGCCACCATTGGCATAAACACATATAAACTCCCCACTCTCCCATGGCTTCTACCGTACCCACTTCCTAGATCTATCGGTTATGAAAGTATATATGGATGATGTTATTTTGTGGTGATCCAAATTCATATAAAGGTAAAGGAAAGTTCGGATGGAGCGAATCGAGGCCCGTAGCCGGAGGGTTAGGGCCGAACTTTGGTTCTTTGATGTATGCCATGGTTTGCTCTCACTCTGATTTATCATATGCTAAATCATCTTTATTTGGCGCCAAACACTCTGATTTATCACTGTTTAGCCCAAGAGGTTATTTGGCACCGAAAGTGTTTTCTTTATTATTTCAGGGTAATGGTTCGTTTTATGCTACATGAGGGAATTTGTCTCAAGGTGGAGTGTTATTTTATGGTGATCCAAATTCATATAAAGATAAAGGAAAGTTCGGACGGAGCTAAGTGAGGCCTGTCGCCAGAGGCATAGGGCCGAACAGTGCGTCTTTGATGTATGCCATGGTTTGCTCTCGCCATGCTTTATCATATGCTATGAGTTTGGTGAGTAGATATATGTCTAAGCCTAGAAAAGAAAAGTGGAAGGTTGTTCAGTTGATTTTCAGGTACCTTCGTGGCACATCCGACGCTTGCTTGAAATTTGGCAAACTTGATGAGGAACTCAAAGGCTATGTTGATTCAGATTTTGCTGCCGATTTGGATAAGAGGAGATCCCTCACATTTTATGTGTTCACGCTAGGTGGTTGTGCCGTGAGTTGGAGGGCAACGTTGCAGTCAGTTGTTGCCCAGTCTACCACTGAAGCAGAATACATGCCTGTTACAGAAGCATGCAAAGAATTGATTTGGTTGAAAGGTTTATTTGTTGACCTTTGTGGACATGATACTTGCATTAAACTGTTTTATGACAGTCAAAGTGCTATTTACCTTACTAAGTATTAGATGTTCTATGAGAGAACACAACACATTGATGTCAAGTACCGTTATGTGCATGATATTTTTGAGCAAGATAAGCTAAAGGTATGTGATGACCCACAAGTATAGGGGGTGTATCTTAGTACTTTCGATAAATAAGAGTGTCGAGCCCAACGAGGAGCAGAAGGTGTTAACAAGCAGGTTGGATAGAGGATTCACTTTAAACACTAGCAAACGGGTTTTTGGAGGTTTTTGATATAGCAGATAAATAAAGTAGGAGTAAATAAAATGCAGTAAATAATATTGCAGCGAGTGAACCAATCCTTTTGAGAGCAAAGGACAAGCCGTTTGTGTTACTTATGACAACCAAACGTTCTCGAGGACACATGGGAATTTCGTCAAGTTCTTTCGCTTCGTTACGGTCGATTAATATCCATTGGTTCCTGAAGTGTTGTGTGGGTGAACCTATGCTAATGCACCTACCAAATAGGACTAATACATACTTGTGATTATACCCCTCGTACGCATCTGCAAATACAAGAAAATAATTAAGATAAATTTAATCACGGCCTTAAAACTCCGGGATTCTATGCTCCCTCGTGCATTGGTTTCCTAATGGGGGTTTAGGTTTCTGTCACTCCGGCAACCCCACAATTAGAAGCTAACTACACAATGCATTCTCCTAGACATATAAAGGTGAAGCATCATGTAGTCGACGTTCACATGACACCCCTAGAAGAATAACACCACAACTTAAATACTGAACCACGAGATATTACTTCAACATAACTTCACTACTAACATCATGACTTCTCCCATGTCCTCAAGAACTAAACGAACTACTCACGAGACATCGTATGGATCATAACCAGAAGTGATATAATGGATATTAACAATCTGGTCATAAAGTGCTAACATCGATAAATCTCACAAGTATCAACTACTAACAAGTAATCCACACCAGTGGAGAGATCCAATGTAAAACAACGATAGAGGCCCCTAATTGTTACATCAAGATGAAGAAGGATGATGAGGGTGATGGTGCTGGTGGTGTTGATGATGATGATGACGATCTTGTTGATGCCCGGAGCGATGACAATGACGATGGCGATGATTTCCCCTCTCCGGAGAGGAATTTCCCCGGCAGAATCCCTGTAGAAGATCTTTCCTCTCTCTAGTGTTTTCTGCCCTGAGGCGGCGGCGGAATAATTATTCGATGATAGTATGGTGCTTAGGGTTCCCTGGGGGTCAAGTACGCGAAAGGGGTCGACCAGAGGTGGGCCAGGGTGGCCACACCACCTGGCGGCACGGCCAAGGGGAGGGGGCGCCACCACATTGTGTGGGCCCCTGGTGGCCCCCTTCTGGCTAGCCTCCTCATTTGAACTTCTAAGACATCTCCGGTGTCCCCCCTCTTCTTCTGAACTTCTAAAATAGGTTATTTAAACGGTGCTTTATCTGTCAGATTTCTGGTCCCGGTGTTTATTCTCCAATAATTATAAAACATACAAAATAAGATAAAATAAGATAAGTGATGCATCAGAACATGAAATATATCGATGAATAACAGAAAATAAAAATATAAAACGGTGATGCCAAATGGACGTATCAACTCCCCCCAAGCTTAGACCTCGCTTGTCCCCAAGCGAAACTGAACTCAGTAAACATGACCACAGGTTTATGGAGTGAGGTGTCGATAAAAAAAATACGGACAAGAGGCATCACATCTAACAAAGAACAAGTCATTTTAGACATCAACTTCATCTCGTATAATCAAAACTTGAAACAAGTAGAGGAACAATAAAGGTGCAAAAAGTAAATCAACATTGGTAAAGGCAAACTTTGTTCTTGGTCAGAGAAAAATTAATAGTATACTTATCTTTCGATCAGAGTCTTTATACTAGAGCTTATATTGTAGAGTTTATCATGCTCAATTATAATGGTCTCTTTGCAGACACTGGTAACTTTCAAAGTGGTATTCAAAAGATGAAAGCATTTCTAAAAACAAGGAAGAATAAAGAACATGATTGAGTAAATCAACATATAGCTGGATGAATCACAACAACTCAAATGCTTGCTTAAGACAGAAAGAAGTAGGTTTACTGACTCAACATAATGGTAAAAGATAGTCCCTTGGCAGAGGGAAGCATTGATCACTCATGTGATAGAGATTTTATTTTATAAAGCAAAGGTATAAAATGGTTGACACTCCTCCTAACCTTTTTTACAGAAACCATGGCTAACCGAATCCTCGGGTGCCTGCCAACAATCACAAACCATGGGGGAGTGTCTAATTTTGAGAGGTGTATGTTTATGTCAACGAATGGCAAACATTAAATACACTACGTCACAAGCCAACTAGACTTCACAAGAGCGGCTCCCATTGAAGGACGCAACTGGTATAGAATGTCATCCCTATTTATCTTTTGTTTACACAATTATGTTTTGACTGATAAATCAGGGGCAAAAATAGTGAAGAGAATTTGTATTATTATTTGGGGCTGGGAACCCCGCTGCCAGCTCTTCTAGTATTTGGATAAGCGGATGAAGCCAATTGTCACACCCCTGTTTTTAAGCACTTGTATAATAGTAATTTAGCAAGCCTCTTAAGACTTTTGTAATGCAATTAAGTGGACAACATGTTTGTGTAGTAATGTTTATCTATGCAATTTAAGTGGTGTGTTCTTTTCACTCACTTGAGGAGTTTTTTTTTTCCTAAGAAAAACATTGTTTTCTATTTGTTTTCCTATGTTTTCCACTAAGGTTCTTAAGAGAATATTTTTCAAGACTTGAGGTAACACTTATTTTCAACTTAAAAATGTGTTATTGATGGTTAGAAATCAACTTGAACTTGAAATAAAATTAATTGAAAAAGATTTCATTAGATTTTCCAATATAATTGTTGTCCTGAAAAACAGCCAAGTAGCTGTTTTCAACCCTTGTTTTCCATCACAAGGATTATCCAATTATGGATTTTCTTTGATCAAAACTACTCTCTGTTATGAGTACAACAAAACTACACTCTTGGAAAAACCTACAAAGAAAATTAACACACAATGCCATGATGGTTTTTGAGCCATCTTGTTAAGACAGAAAGTTAGGCATTTTAAAAACAGAGAATGTACTTACTTTGCCATTTATTTTCAGAGCCATAAACCCATCCATTTTCAAATCAAATGGTTGGTTATGAAACTTGGATAGTTGCTCTTTGTTTAGCATTTCAAATCACTCATTTTGGGATTTGTTTGCTTGGTGAAAACAAGTCCAACTTTTGCTATCTCTGTCTGTTTTTCCAGCACTTAGAAAAATTCAGAAAACTGCCTAACTGAATTTTTCTGACAGAACAGTTATTACACTTTTAGACTTGATGTTTTAGCTTGTGTGTACTGATCCAAGCATAGCCACTTTGCCAATTCGAAATCCATGTTATTAAGCTTCTAGAAGGTGGCATTGGATCCTCCTTTGGCCGGCTAGGGAGGGAGAAATGTGAGGTGGCATTTGACTAGGTAGTGATGTCACATATAGTGGTTGAAATAGTGATAATTTTTACTTTTGCCCATCCCTTGGCCCTTGCTGTGGCTTTGCTCACACTCTTGTACTAGATTGACCCCAGGGCACCAATGAGAAGCATTGCCACCCGTGGAGAAACCCCAAAGGGCAAGGCATGCCCATGCCATTGCCAACCCGAGCCCCCACCCTTTGACTCGTGCCTACATAGCCCTAGAGGCCAATCCCTCTCGCCACAGCACTCTCCTCACTCCACTTGCTCATCCCATCAAGCCCTCGCTTGCTCGTTCGCTCTGTGCGAGCGAGGCAAACCGTGCCCATTTTCGGGCCCGAGCAGATCGAACTCGAGGTGGCACCGCGATCACCGCACCTCCCACCCTCTTTTCTCTTCCACAGTGATCCCCTCACTCGTGCGCATCCCCCTGACATGGTTTTGCGCGCGCTCGTTTGCAGATTCGCTGCCGCCGTCCTCGGAGCCGCCGCGGGACGCCGTCGAGCCGCCGCCGTGCACAAGCATCATCACCGTCCGCGCCCGCGCCACGAGACCGCCCAAGCCACCGTCATCCACTCCTGCACCAACCCACGGCTTCTCGCGAGCCCTAGGTGAGCCATTGTCCACGCTTGCTAGGTGTTCGACCGCGGGCTGAGAGAGAGAGAGAAGAGAGACGCGGGGAGGAAGAGAGATGAGGATCCGTCGATCTGCGGATCGACGGTCACCTTTGAATGTGCCGTTTCGCGCGCGCGCGCGCAGGCGGGCTGTTCCGCGTGTTAGCTGGGCCGCGTGGGCAGATCTGGCCCGTTTGGGCTGAGTTCCTTTTTTTCTTTAAAAATGAACTAATCTGTGCCTGTTTACTTTAGCTAATTTTGAGCAAGTTAAAATATTCTTTTTGCTTAGCCAATTTTTGTACTCGTAGCCATACAAAATCACAACCATCTCCCACTGGCAGAAACATGTTTTGAGTTTTAATTATTTTTCTATAAATCATATGCCAGACAGTACCCTAAAAATTGAAATGAATAGAACTTCAAAAATACAAAACATTTTTGAGCAAACTCAACTGTTTTGGAAAGCCCATTTCAATACCTACCAGAAGAATTTTATCTTACACTAAGGTGAGTTACCATTTGGAAATGCCATCCATTTTGGTAAAGCATCTGTGAGCTATTCCATGATTTTTAGGGGGAGTTTGGGACATTATTTTTGAGTAAGGCAAGTTGGAGAGGCTTGGTAGTGATAAGGACTATCACATCCTAGAAGGATTTACTTTTTGGAGCCACAGAAAAAATTAGAGAGACAGAACAAGTTTTGGGTACTTTCTGTCTAATTTTTATTTCTAGATCTTGCTTTATATGTTCATGTTGTGCTATGCAAATGATGTGTTCTTGCTTATGATGTTGTTTTCCAGTGTGGTTATGATGTTTACAAGTTATATGAACATGTTAGCATAATTGGTTTGAGTGGTAGAATTTTAGGACTATTTTTCCATGCATAGATCTTGCTCATAGCTAGATTTTTAAATATGTTTTGAGTAGATCTTTAAATGCTTTTAGGCTTGTTGCTAGATTAATTTCCATGGAACCAGTACCACTTAGGTACTGTTAGTTTGTATATAGCACCTCTAAATACTTGGTGCTTGTGTTTGAAATAGATTTAAATAGAAATGCTTAAGGACTAGATTTCATACTAGGATATTCATGTATGCTTTTTGTTTTGTTTTCCCCTAGGGAAAAATATGAATCTTTGGTGTTGAAACAAGAGGATGGAATGTCCTTGTGGCATTTTTATCTTAGGATTTTCACCTCTGATAGGTTTCCTCTTAAGTAGCATAAAAGCATGGGTAACACTTGGATGACTAGGAATTAATCTCCTCACATGGGTAGCATTTTAAGCATAGTTTTTCCTTGTTTCCTAGCTATGTTTTAATGATATTTTTGTGAGATCCAGTAGCATTTATGGTACTGGTTAGAGGGGTATTTTGCCTCTGCTAGCTTGCACACTTGTGCATAAAATTAACTAAGTGTAGCCTAAACTAGTCTAGTGTCTTTCCTAAATTTTCTACTAGTATGAGTAGGAGTTTTGGATGCTAGATTGTTTGTTTGGCGCACTTTTATAAAAGTGACCAGAGGCTTATTAACCTCTTAGTGAGCATTTTTGCTAGTGGAGCACCCACTGGTATCTTTGCATCATGGTGGAAAATAGGCTTGACTTGTTGTCATGAGCTTTTTCACCACTTGAGTATTTTTAGCAATTTATATGTGCTAGCCATAGAGATTGTTGGGGGAGTTTTTAGACATCAAAATATGTTTTATGGGACACCCTACTGTCTAGTAACATGTGCTTTACCCCACTGGTCCATGGTGTTCTTAACTAAGAATCATGGTTTTGGCCACACATAAACACTAGGAAAAAGCAGATTTTTCAACTATAGTTTTTATGCCAATTTTTCTTAAGAAAAATTGAGAACTTTGGGTGGTACTTCTTGATTGCTTGCTGTAAGTATTACTTGTAGCATTGTTTGTCTTGTTTGGTTCTGAAAGTGTGTCTTTATTTCTTTTTACGACGTTAGAAAACGAGGAGGAAGGATTTGCTGAAGAAGGGTATTGCAACTCCTGTTACTTTCAGGATCAGGACCATCACTTGTACCAAGGCAAGCCATCCCAATGCTTGCTGTATAAATACTTATCATTATCTATCATGCATGCTTTTCACTTCTGAAGTTTTTACAAAACTATACCTTCAAAACTATTTTTGTGTGAATCCTACTACTACTATTAATATTACTAGTATAAGGAATCATAATAGTAGTCAACTTGGTATTACCAAGCCCTTAGCCACTAAATGGTATATAAATACCATACACCCACTTAAAACTTGAGTTCTTAAATGAACTAAATAAAAATGTGTTTTTGTAAACAAATGCCTTATGGAAGGAAAACCCCGGAGGAAGGGTGAGACCCTGTCTACCGGAAGAGTTGTTATGATGGGAAATTTTATGAGAAATGTTTACAAAAGACACATAACCTAGTCTTCGCTGGACAACCATTATCGTACTGCCACTTTACCCCAATATGGGTAGGGGCTTGATTAAAAACTTGTTATGGTTAGTGTATGTGCTATCTCAAAGGCTATAGGGGATTGGATCCTCCGAACCGAAGTGTCGCTAGGAGCGAGTATACGGGACATCTAAAGTGTGGGATTAATTTTCCCTCCGGATGCAGCAGTTGGGTCTCCTGTTTGGGCGGTGTGGGACATGGCTTGCCAGGGAGGGTAACCCCAATTGAAGAGATAGTCATGTACTAGCTTGTACAGAGTCGATAGTCAAGACCAGTTATCTGATGTTCTCATAGGTTGGGAACAGTCCATGGTTGTTTCATGGCGGACTCTGGATCTAGTGGAAATGTACACCTCTGCAGAGTAAAACTATTTCGAGATAGCCGCGTCCTCGGATATGGACGGTTGAATGGCCATGTAGCTAGTATTGTGTCAATTTTTCAAAAGAGGTTTTGAAGGAAGGCTTTTGTACCTGAGAGGTACTAAGGAGGAATGACTTGGTATCTGCGAGATACGAATGAGAAAGAAACTATTACTAAAAGTTTCTGAAAAGAAAAACTTTCTTTTCTAAAACAAAGCTTATAAAACCTCCGAGATATGTGATGTCTACGAGAGTTAAACTATATTATTTTCAGTGATCTTTCACAAAGAACTAAACAATGAAACCTCAACCATGATAAATCTTTTATCTGTCATGGGTAGCTGAACCATATGTATGGCCTACCCACTCCACCAAAATAAGCATGTATGCATAATTGTAAGCTGATAAAGGATGTCTTGTTGAGTACATTCAAACGTACTCATTTGGTTTCGCCCCTGGTATTTACTTGCCAGACTATGAGGAGGCACCTCAGGAAGGGTTCTATGAGGAGGAGTGCTACACTGATGAACCTGCGAATTAGGATCGTCTCCCAGTCAGCAGCCTGTAGGATGAGGCGTGACTCGGGTTCTACTACGCTATGCTTATCGTCTTCCGCTGTGTTTGCTTTGAATGTCTGTCCTGCGTGACAGTTGTTAAGAACTTGGTCATGTGACCATTTATGTAAGACTCTATATTCGTGTAATGGATGATGTATTCTGTATGCCAACTACGTATGTTGTTCACGACTGGTTCTTCTGGGATCGTGAATGAATGCATATGAGGGGTTCTGGACCCTCCGGTCTGGGGCCTCTACAAAGTTGGTATCAGAGCCATCCTGACTCTAGGAGACCTTAGTTAGCATGGACGTTAGTGTATACTCCGATAATCTAAGTTACTAATACAAAAAAAATTGGATATATGACTAAGTATAAAACTATTCCCTATATCCCACCACCTCTCTGGGTTAGACTCTACTTGCATTAAGGTTATTTCTTGCATGAACCTAAAATCTTGCACACTTGGATCTAACTTAAACTATACTTAAAATTTTGTGTAGATGGACGTGGACATCACCGTGGCTTTTCAGTTGGGACGTTCACGTGGCGAGTCTTTCCTTTTCGAGGAGAGGCTTGTATCTATGGCTACTGTGTTGGGGCGCCCACTTCCGGAGCTGCGAGGAGGACTAGTTGTCGGGGCACCTCTGGAGGGAGACTGGTACGCGGAGGTCACTATCCGCGCACCTCTGGCTAGCCCGACAGTGGAGGCCTACGTTTACCGTGCTGTTGATCGTTGGAACGAGGCTGCGGTGCGCGTGATACAGGAGTCAGTAGCACGTCTGGCACACATCGGGGAGTATATGTTCATCGGTTCCCGGTTCGAGCTGATTGGGAGACGTGATGAGGATGGCATACCACTTCCTGTCGAGCCAGACTTTACCACTGTTGGTCCCCACCTGGACGAGATGGAGATTCTGCTACACCGCACTCAGCTCAGGTTGGACGACCAGCGTCTTGACACCCACCACGGCATATTGGTGCACCACACACTGATAGCCGAGACTGACGAGCTGAGGGCTGAGCTTCACGACAGCCAGGAGGAGAGTGGAGCTCTGGCTCAGCAGTTGTCCCAGTTGAAGGAACAGTTGGAGGCTACTACCGCGAGGCACCGTGCCTTACGGAGGCAGCTGAGGGCCACCCGCCTTGGCCGTGCACGCCTCACCACTAGGATGACGGCCCTGGAGGGGGCTAACGCCGTTCTGCGCGGCAGGCTTCAGATAGCTCGTGACGACATAGCCACGAGAGACGCTGCCGTGGAGGACCTTGAGGAGGAGGCCGTAGAGCTCCACAGGGAGATTGAGGATCTTCTGCCTATTGAGGACGTTCCCTCCGACTTAGAGGGGATGGATATGAGCGAGGCTAGCGAGCAGGATGATGATGACCTGCTTGACGAGGAGGAGGAGGACCCTGAGGAGCGTATCTTCGACGTTGGGGACAGCGACGACTCTGTGTAGTCGCTGCCTTCTCACCCTTAGCACATGGTGCTGGTCTAGATACTAGTTAGGTATGCTAGATCGTTTTGCTAGATAGATTGCTAGTAGTAGCCTTGCGATGACCCCACCAATCGCACCCCCTGTAGCTCGATGAAGCCTTCCTTGTATGATATGGCTTGTGATGTGTGTGTAATGTTGGAAACTCTGTTTAATTATGGTGATGAATGAAATGTTTGGCTTGGTTTTCTATTGATTGTCACTACTTTGCGTTCATTTCATTCAAGTTTGCGACTGCCCCGCTCTTGTTTTTGAAACATATCACTAGTATTCCTTTTGTTTAAATAGTAAGGTACTGGGTTTTCAAAAACAAGAATTTATTTCTTAGACTTACACATGTTTCACTTCAGCATGGCACCCCGTCGCGAACCCCCACCGCCACCGCCACCCGCAGTGGAGGCGTTGTTGGCACTGCTGATGGAGGATCGCCAGGCCACCCGAGCTGAGAGTGCCGCTACCATTACCGCTCTACAACAACTGGCTGCTGCCAACAACAACAATGGCAATGGCAATGGTGCTCGCTCGAGGCTGAGAGACTTTCAGCACACCAACCCCCCAGTTTTCACAAGGATTGTGGAGCCTCTCGATGCTGACGACTGGCTCCGCACCATTGCAAACAAACTGGAGGTCGCTTCAGTTGAGGAGAATGATAAGGTCCTGTTGGCCTCCCATTTTCTCGCTGGTCCTGCCAGGACTTGGTGGGAAACTACACGTGAGACTGTTGGTGCTGGTCACGTGTTCACCTGGGAGGATTTCTCTGCAAGGTTCCGCAAGTATCACATTCCCCAAGGAATGATGGCACTTATGCGGGAGAAATTTCTGAATCTGAAGCAAGGAAGTAAGCCGGTGTCTGAGTACTGGGAGAATTTCACTACTTTGTCCCGGTATGCACAGGATGATATTAATACTGATGCTAAGAAGAAGGAGAGGTTCTTAAATGGGCTGGATGATGAGCTCCAGTGCTCTCTAGTAGTGGTTCCATTCCAGGATTTGGAGACCCTTGCTAATGCCGCTATGGTGCTGGAGCACAAGCGGAAATCTGCTGATGATAACCGCAAGAGGAAAATGACTGCTCATGGGGGACCTAGTGCTCAGAGGACTCGCAACACTCCGTATGCGAGGCCACCAAGACACAAGGCGCCTGCTTATGCACCCCGCCCCAGCCACAACTATGCACCAAGGCCCAACAACTACAATCACCCTGCACCGTATGCACCAAGGTACGGAGGAAACAGCTATGGTGGTAACCATGGTAATCACTCTGGGAATAATCATGGAAACCGCTATGGAGGCAACAATGGAGGAAATGGGAACCACACCAACAATGCTCCCAAGCCAAACCCAAGCTCAAAGCCTTCTGGAGGTTGCTTTGCCTGTGGAAAGGAAGGTCACTTCGCTCGTGAGTGCCCCAACAAAGCTACTGCTCCAGTCCAGCCTGCTGCAACCAAGATGAACCATGGTCCTTCCACTGGACGACAGAATAGGATGAAGGGACACCTGAACCATATCAATGCTGCAGAAGCTCAGGAGGCACCAGACATGGTGATGGGTATGTTTCCTGTCAACTCGGTACTAGCCGCAGTACTGTTTGATTCTGGTGCATCACATTCCTTTGTCACTAAACCGTTTGCTGAGAAAAGTGGTATGAAGCATTCCCGTATGCACAACCCTATGTTAGTACAAATACCTGGGGATAGTACTAAAGCCAACCTAATTTGCAATGAGGTACCAGTAGAAATCCAAGGGAAAACTTTTCATGCTGATCTTATAGTGCTGGGATCCAAAGGGATAGAAGTGGTACTCGGTATGAACTGGATGGCCAAGTATAAGGGAGTTATCAATTGCACTAAGAAATCTATTGAAATGATCTCTGAGGATGGGGAAAAGGTTGCGTACACTGCAACTCGACCCTCGTCACAAGTTCACTGCCACACCGGAATAGTCCACCCTGTCCTTGAGGAAGTCCCGGTAGTTTGCGAATACCCGGATGTTTTTCCTGAAGAATTACCCGGTATGCCCCCTGATCGGGATATCGAGTTTGTGATCGAGTTAGTGCCCGGAACTGGACCCATAGCACAGAAGCCGTATCGGATGAACCCGAAGGAATTAGATGAGTTGAAGACTCAGCTGGAGGATATGTTAAGGAAAGGATTGATTCGCCCTAGTGCATCGCCATGGGGATCTCCGATCATTTTTGTGGGAAAACGGGACGGTACCACTCGTTTATGTGTGGACTAACGCAAGTTAAATGATGTTACCATCAAGAACAAATACCCGTTGCCCAAAATTGAAGACCTGTTTGACCAGCTGAATGGGGCTGTAATCTTCTCTAAGATTGACCTTCGGACTGGTTATCACCAATTGAAAGTCCGTGATACTGATATTCCAAAGACTGCTTTCACCACTCGTTACGGGCTGTATGAATACACCGTAATGTCCTTTGGTCTAACCAATGCCCCTGCCTATTTCATGAATCTCATGAATAAGGTATTCATGGATTTTCTAGACAAGTTTGTCGTGGTGTTTATTGACGACATTCTCATATATTCTCGGAGTGAGGAAGAACACGAAGAACATCTGAGAATTGTGCTCGGAACACTTCGCGAGCATCAATTGTATGCTAAGTTTAGTAAATGTCAATTCTGGTTGACGGAAGTCGGATTTCTTGGACATGTAGTGTCTGCGGGAGGAATATCTGTTGACCCTGCTCTAGTTCAGTCTGTGGAGAAGCGTGCTGCTCCGACCAACCAGACTGAAGTCAGATACTTTCTGGGTTTGGCAGGATATTACCGCAAGTCTGTTCAGGGATTCTCGAGTATAGCCAGACCCCTCACCCAGTTGCTCAAGAAGGATAGCAAGTTCCTATGGACGGACAAGTGTGATGAGAGTTTCAATGAATTGAAGCGTCGACTGGTGTCTGCCCCAATCCTTATAATGCCGGATATCACCAAGAATTTCGACGTATATTGTGACGCTTCTAAGCTTGGTCTTGGAAGCGTGCTTATGCAAGAAGGGAAGGTGATATCTTTCATATCCCGCCAGTTGAGGCCCCACGAATTGAATTATCCCACTCATGACTTAGAGCTTGCTGCCGTTGTTCATGCTCTCAAGACATGGCGGCACTTTCTTATGGGAAGAAGAGTGGAAATTTACACGGATCATATGAGTTTAAAGTATATCTTTACTCAACGTGAGCTCAACATGAGGCAGCACCGATGGATTGAGCTCATTAAAGATTATGATCTGAGTATTCATTATCACCCTGGAAAGGCAAATGTGGTTGCATATGCTCTTAGTCGAGAGCCGACCTCTCTAAATGCTATGATTTTAGTAAGGCAACCCGAGTTGTGGAAAGAGCTGGACCAGCTTGGCATTGAAGTGGTCAGCTATGGCATGTTAGACGCCATAGAACTTAAACCAACCCTGGTTGACCAAATCAAAGAAGCGCAGAAAGGCCAGAAAAGTATTGATGGGATTAAGGCCCGCATGGAGAAGGAAAAGGTTGCTGGGTTTACCATCGATGCTGATGGGGGATTATGGTATGAAGGCCGTATTTGTGTTCCCTCTGAATCTGATCTCAAGCAGACCATCATGGTTGAAGCTCATGAGACCATGTATTCTATCCATCCTGGAGGAACAAAGATGTATCAAGACCTGAAAGAGAGATTCTGGTGGCATGGAATGAAGCGAGAGATTGCTTCATTTGTAGCCAAGTGCCATGTCTGCCAGCAAGTAAAAGCTGGGCACCAGCGTCCCGCTGGATTGCTCCAACCATTGCAAGTGCCTGTTTGGAAATGGGATGAAGTGGGAATGGACTTCATCACTGGACTTCCTAGGTCCAGCCGAGGAAATGATTCTATATGGGTTGTTGTGGACAGGCTCACGAAAGTGGCTCACTTTATTCCTGTCCGGACCACCTATCGTGGAGATCAGCTTGCTGATCTTTACATTTCTCGGATTGTCAGCCTACACGGAGTCCCAAGCAGGATTGTATCTGATCGAGGTACACAGTTCACATCTAGATTTTGGAAGAAGTTGCACGAGAGTTTGGGAACCAAACTAGCTTTTAGCACAGCCTATCACCCGCAGACTGATGGACAAACAGAGCGTGTGAACCAAATTCTGGAAGACATGCTCCGTGCTTGTGTGTTGTCCTATGGAATTAAATGGGAAGACTGTCTGCCCTTCGCAGAGTTTTCTTACAACAACAGTTATCAGTCTAGCTTGCAAATGGCCCCTTTTGAAGCTTTGTATGGACGTAAATGCCGTACACCTTTAAATTGGACTGAGACTGGAGACCGTCAGGTTTTTGGTGTGGACACTTTGAAGGCTGCAGAGGAGCAATTCCAACTTATTCGGGAACGTTTAAAGACAGCTCAATCTCGTCAGAAGAGTTATGCTGATACGAAGCGTCGTGATGTCTCTTTCAGCATTGGAGATTTCGTGTACCTTCGTGTTACGCCACTCAAAGGGATGCAGCATTTCCATGTCAAAGGAAAGCTGGCCCCCGGGTATATTGGCCCTTTTAAGATCTTGGCACGTCGTGGCGAAGTTTCTTATCAGTTAGAATTACCTGAGGAGCTATCGGCGTTTCACAATGTTTTCCATGTGTCATTGCTCCGGAAATGTCTACAAGTACCTGAGAAGGACCTCTCGTATCAAGGCGTAGACTTCAGGACCATTGACATCAATGATGACTTGACTTATCGTGATAGACCCCTGCGGGTTCTCGAGGAGATTGTGCGCGCTACCAGGAGGCGTGCTATAAAATTCCTTAAGATTCAGTGGACCAATCACTCTGAGGAAGAAGCTACCTAGGAGCGTGAGGATGATATCAGGAAGGAGTTCCCTGATTTTCTTAAAGCCTAGACCCGCGAATCTCAGGACGAGATTCTTTTAAGGGGGGGAGATTTGTCACACCCCTGTTTTTAAGCACTTGTATAATAGTAATTTAGCAAGCCTCTTAAGACTTTTGTAATGCAATTAAGTGGACAACATGTTTGTGTTGTAATGTTTATCTATGCAATTTAAGTGGTGTGTTCTTTTCACTCACTTGAGGAGTTGTTTTTTTCCTAAGAAAAACATTGTTTTCTATTTGTTTTCCTATGTTTTCCACTAAGGTTCTTAAGAGAATATTTTTCAAGACTTGAGGTAACACTTAGTTTCAACTTAAAAATGTGTTATTGATGGTTAGAAATCAACTTGAACTTGAAATAAAATTAATTGGAAAAGATTTCATTAGATTTTCCAATATAATTGTTGTCCTGAAAAACAGCCAAGTAGCTGTTTTCAACCCTTGTTTTCCATCACAAGGATTATCCAATTATGGATTTTCTTTGATCAAAACTACTCTCTGTTATTAGTACAACAAAACTACACTCTTGGAAAAACCTACAAAGAAAATTAACACACAATGCCATGATGGTTTTTGAGCCATCTTGTTAAGACAGAAAGTTAGGCATTTTAAAAACAGAGAATGTACTTACTTTGCCATTTATTTTCAGAGCCATAAACCCATCCATTTTCAAATCAAATGGTTGGTTATGAAACTTGGATAGTTGCTCTTTGTTTAGCATTTCAAATCACTCATTTTGGGATTTGTTTGCTTGGTGAAAACAAGTCCAACTTTTGCTATCTCTGTCTGTTTTTCCAGCACTTAGAAAAAATCAGAAAACTGCCTAACTGAATTTTTCTGACAGAACAGTGATTACACTTTTAGACTTGATGTTTTAGCTTGTGTGTACTGATCCAAGCATAGCCACTTTGCCAATTCGAAATCCATGTTATTAAGCTTCTAGAAGGTGGCATTGGATCCTCCTTTGGCCGGCTAGGGAGGGAGAAATGTGAGGTGGCATTTGACTAGGTAGTGATGTCACATATAGTGGTTGAAATAGTGATAATTTTTACTTTTGCCCATCCCTTGGCCCTTGCTGTGGCGTTGCTCACACTCTTGTACTAGATTGACCCCAGGGCACCAATGAGAAGCATTGCCACCCGTGGAGAAACCCCAAAGGGCAAGGCATGCCCATGCCATTGCCAACCCGAGCCCCCACCCTTTGACTCGTGCCTACATAGCCCTAGAGGCCAATCCCTCTCGCCACAGCACTCTCCTCACTCCACTTGCTCATCCCATCAAGCCCTCGCTTGCTCGTTCGCTCTGTGCGAGCGAGGCAAACCGTGCCCATTTTCGGGCCCGAGCAGATCGAACTCGAGGTGGCACCGCGATCACCGCACCTCCCACCCTCTTTTCTCTTCCACGGTGATCCCCTCACTCGTGCACATCCCCCTGACATGGTTTTGCGCGCGCTCGTTTGCAGATTCGCTGCCGCCGTCCTCGGAGCCGCCGCGGGACGCCGTCGAGCCGCCGCCGTGCACAAGCATCATCACCGTCCGCGCCCGCGCCACGAGATCGCCCAAGCCACCGTCATCCACTCCTGCACCAACCCACGGCTTCTCGCGAGCCCTAGGTGAGCCATTGTCCACGCTTGCTAGGTGTTCGACCGCGGGCTGAGAGAGAGAGAGAGAAGAGAGACGCTGGGAGGAAGAGAGATGAGGAGCCGTCGATCTGCGGATCGACGGTCACCTTTGAACGTGCCGTTTCGCGCGCGCGCGCGCAGGCGGGCTGTTCCGCGCGTTAGCTGGGCCGCGTGGGCAGATCTGGCCCGTTTGGGCTGAGTTCCCTTTTTTCTTTAAAAATGAACTAATCTGTGCCTGTTTACTTTAGCTAATTTTGAGCAAGTTAAGATATTCTCTTTGCTTAGACAATTTTTGTACTCGTAGCCATACAAAATCAAAACCATCTCCCACTGGCAGAAACATGTTTTGAGTTTTAATTATTTTTCTATAAATCATATGCCAGACAGTACCCTAAAAATTGAAATGAATAGAACTTCAAAAATACAAAACATTTTTGAGAAAACTCACCTGTTTTGGAAAGACCATTTCAATACCTACCAGTAGAATTTTAGCTTACACCAAGGTGAGTTACCATATGGAAATGCCATCCATTTTGGTAAAGCATCTGTGAGCTATTCCATGATTTTTAGGGGGAGTTTGGGACATTATTTTTGAGTAAGGCAAGTTGGAGAGGCTTGGTAGTGATAAGGACTATCACATCCTAGAAGGATTTACTTTTTGGAGCCATATAAAAAATTAGAGAGACAGAACAAGTTTTGGGTACTTTCTGTCTAATTTTTATTTCTAGATCTTGCTTTATATGTTCATGTTGTGCTATGCAAATGATCTGTTCTTTCTTATGATGTTGTTTTCCAGTGTGGTTATGATGTTTACAAGTTATATGAACATGTTAGCATAATTGGTTTGAGTGGTAGAATTTTAGGACTATTTTTCCATGCATAGATCTTGCTCATAGCTAGATTTTTAAATATGTTTTGAGTAGATCTTTAAATGCTTTTAGGCTTGTTGCTAGATTAATTTCCATGGAACCAGTACCACTTAGGTACTGTTAGTTTGTATATATAAACTCTAAATACTTGGTGCTTGTGTTTGAAATAGATTTAAATAGAAATGCTTAAGGACTAGATTTCATACTAGGATATTCATGTATGCTTTTTGTTTTGTTTTCCCCTAGGGAAAAATATGAATCTTTGGTGTTGAAACCAGAGGATGGAATGTCCTTGTGGCATTTTTATCTTAGGATTTTCACCTCTGATAGGTTTCCTCTTAAGTAGCATAAAAGCATGGGTAACACTTGGATGACTAGGAATTAATCTCCTCACATGGGTAGCATTTTAAGCATAGTTTTTCCTTGTTTCCTAGCTATGTTTTAATGATATTTTTGTGAGATCCAGTAGCATTTATGGTACTGGTTAGAGGGGTATTTTGCCTCTGCTAGCTTGCACACTTGTGCATAAAATTAACTAAGTGTAGCCTAAACTAGTCTAGTGTCTTTCCTAAATTTTCTACTAGTATGAGTAGGAGTTTTGGATGCTAGATTGTTTGTTTGGAGCACTTTTATAAAAGTGACCAGAGGCTTATTAACCTCTTAGTGAGCATTTTTGCTAGTGGAGCACCCACTGGTATCTTTGCATCATGGTGGAAAATAGGCTTGACTTGTTGTCATGAGCTTTTTCACCACTTGAGTATTTTTAGCAATTTATATGTGCTAGCCATAGAGATTGTTGGGGGAGTTTTTAGACATCAAAATATGTTTTATGGGACACCCTACTGTCTAGTAACATGTGCTTTACCCCACTGGTCCATGGTGTTCTTAACTAAGAATCATGGTTTTGGCCACACATAAACACTAGGAAAAAGCAGATTTTTCAACTATAGTTTTTATGCCAATTTTTCTTAAGGGGAAAATTGAGAACTTTGGGTGGTAATTCTTGATTTCTTGCTGTAAGTATTACTTGTAGCATTGTTTGTCTTGTTTGGTTCTGAAAGTGTGTCTTTATTTCTTTTTACGACGTTAGAAAACGAGGAGGAAGGATTTGCTGAAGAAGGGTATTGCAACTCCTGTTACTTTCAGGATCAGGACCATCACTTGTACCAAGGCAAGCCATCCTAATGCTTGCTGTATAAATACTTATCATTATCTATCATGCATGCTTTTCACTTCTGAAGTTTTTACAAAACTATACCTTCAAAACTATTTTTGTGTGAATCCTACTACTACTATTAATATTACTAGTATAAGGAATCATAATAGTAGTCAACTTGGTATTACCAAGCCCTTAGCCACTAAATGGTATAGTATATAAATACCATACACCCACTTAAAACTTGAGTTCTTAAATGAACTAAATAAAAATGTGTTTTTGTAAACAAATGCCTTATGGAAGGAAAACCCCGGAGGAAGGGTGAGACCCTGTCTACCGGAAGAGTTGTTATGATGGGAAATTTTATGAGAAATGTTTACAAAAGACACATAACCTAGTCTTCGCTGGACAACCATTATCGTACTGCCACTTTACCCCAATATGGGTAGGGGCTTGATTAAAAACTTGTTATGGTTAGTGTATGTGCTATCTCAAAGGCTATAGGGGATTGGATCCTCCGAACCGAAGTGTCGCTAGGAGCGAGTATACGGGACATCTAAAGTGTGGGATTAATTTTCCCTCCGGATGCAGCAGTTGGGTCTCCTGTTTGGGCGGTGTGGGACATGGCTTGCCAGGGAGGGTAACCCCAATTGAAGAGATAGTCATGTACTAGCTTGTACAGAGTGGATAGTCAAGACCAGTTATCTGATGTTCTCATAGGTTGGGAACAGTCCATGGTTGTTTCATGGCGGACTCTGGATCTAGTGGAAATGTGTACACCTCTGCAGAGTAAAAACTATTTCGAGATAGCCGCGTCCTCGGATATGGACGGTTGAATGGCCATGTAGCTAGTATTGTGTCAATTTTTCAAAAGAGGTTTTGAAGGAAGGCTTTTGTACCTGAGAGGTACTAAGGAGGAATGACTTGGTATCTGCGAGATACGAATGAGAAAGAAACTATTACTAAAAGTTTCTGAAAAGAAAAACTTTCTTTTCTAAAACAAAGCTTATAAAACCTCCGACATATGTGATGTCTACGAGAGTTAAACTATATTATTTTCAGTGATCTTTCACAAAGAACTAAACAATGAAACCTCAACCATGATAAATCTTTTATCTGTCATGGGTAGCTGAACCATATGTATGGCCTACCCACTCCACCAAAATAAGCATGTATGCATAATTGTAAGCTGATAAAGGATGTCTTGTTGAGTACATTCAAACATACTCATTTGGTTTCGCCCCTGGTATTTACTTGCCAGACTATGAGGAGGCACCTCAGGAAGGGTTCTATGAGGAGGAGTGCTACACTGATGAACCTGCGAATTAGGATCGTCTCCCAGTCAGCAGCCTGTAGGATGAGGCGTGACTCGGGTTCTACTACGCTATGCTTATCGTCTTCCGCTGTGTTTGCTTTGAATGTCTGTCCTGCGTGACAGTTGTTAAGAACTTGGTCATGTGACCATTTATGTAAGACTCTATATTCGTGTAATGGATGATGTATTCTGTATGCCAACTACGTATGTTGTTCACGACTGGTTCTTCTGGGATCGTGAATGAATGCATATGAGGGGTTCTGGACCCTCCGGTCTGGGGCCTCTACACCAATAGTCCAGGGTGTGAAACCCAGTCAACAAGTGAGATCAAGATTCTCTATTTGCGTCCTCATGAGCTAAAACATGGGCAAAAAACAGGTGTATTTTTTAAGGTTTAAATGTAGCACACAACAATTTACTTGGAGTGGCGGTGAAATACCACATATAGATAGGTATGGTGGACACAAATGGCAAGGTTTTGGGCTCAAGGTTTCGACGCACGAAAATCATTGCCTCTCACTACAGGTTTTTGGCTAGCAAGGTTGGCTAGCAAGCATAAGAATTGAAGTAAAACAAACTAAACATATATGATAAAGTCAATCATGCAATATTCCTTGAAGGTGCAAAGAAACTTATTTGACAATACTAAGCTTATGGGCTAACAAGAAAGAAAATATCATGGAATAATATATCTAAATGCAACTCCCTCTTTTCTACTTAAGTCTCAACGTATTGTTGCTACTGACCAATGCTAAGTTTGCCAAAACCAAATAGATTATCTTGAAGCTCCAAAATTGATACCAATACTAATAACAAGATTAATCACATAACAAAAATTACAAGCTAAAATAAAGTAGAACATGTAGATGATGAAACTTCTCATTAATATTTCATTACGGCAACTCAAACCAAGGTATACAACGATAACCAACTAGAGAGCGACACTTCCATCCTGCAAACCATCCTATATGATATATCCTATACTCATGATATGACTCTACTAAAAAGTAAAAAGGTGAAAGATAAAGGTGTGATACCTCGGCACTCCCCCAAGCTTGGAACAAGCCAAGAGGGTGCCAATACCAATGACGAATCAATTCTTCGGTGGTGGTGGTGAATCCTTCTCATTATAAGACTTCCAAGGTAAAGGTTCTCGATCCACAAATGATGTCTTGGTCTCCAATATCATGACACTAAAAGTAGTGCTTATACGTTTAAACCTGTTCTCATACTCACAGTTCTGATTCTGCACATCATAGAGTTCTGATTGCAATTTGTTGGTGGTCTCGGTGAGTGAGAAGATCTCCTCCCAAAGCTTCAAAGTCTCCTTCTTGTACACAGCGATATGTTATGTTTATATCCTGTGGATGATGTCAACTTCACGCTCCGCCATCTTCTTGTACCTAAAGACTTCTTGCTCCAGCTCTTCCATCTGAGCTTCCAGACTGCCTTCTCCTTTAGGGCCCCAGACATCTTCAATCTGCACCTCCCCATACTTGAGCAGCAACTCTTTGGGATGCATCTTCAACTCGTTCATGTACGGGTTGACGACGTTCTCAAAGAAACTGTCTTTGGGAGATCCGGAAGAGGACATTATGGCTCTAGATCTGAAGATGTAACTTGGCAGAAACAGCTCGAAACAGAAACACGGCGAGAAAACGATATACGGACCTCGGGGGGTCCGGGGGGTTATTTAGCAAAAATATGCGTAACGAAAGGAAAGTCCATGTCAAAAACAAGTCGGAGAGGTTCTACGGGGTGCCCACACCATAGGTTGGCGCGGCCATTGGTGGGCTTGCGCCCCCAGGTGGTGTGGTGCCTCCAGGCACCTTCTCCATCTCCTCTTCGGCTCGTTATTTTTTATATTTTCAAAAACCCAATAATTTATGACTTGGAAGGTAATCCGCGAACTTTTTCTTAACATAACTGTTACCTACTCCAAAACAGACTCTGCAGATTCTGGAGTTTTCCCTCTAATGAACTTTTCCGGAGTAATTACTTGAATAACATCAACATCTCCATCATAGGAATCCCCAGAAATATAATGTTTGAGTCTTTTCCCATTTATCACTTTTGTGGTGTTATCTTTGAGGGAAGCGATTTTAATTTCACCCGAACGATACACTTCTTCAATAATATAAGGTCCTTCGCATCTCGAGAGTAATTTTCCTGCAAAAAATCTGAGACGAGACCGATACAATAGAACTTTCTCACCAACATGAAACTCTCTTTTAAGGATTCTTTTATCATGCCACCGTTTAACTTTCTCTTTGAAGAGATTGGCATTGTCATAAGCTTCACATCTCCATTCATCTAGATAATTCAAATCAAGCATTCTTTTCTTACCAGCAAGTTTAAAATCTTTATTTAGTTCTTTCACTGCCCAATAAGCTTTGTGTTCTAATTCTAAAGGCAACTGACAAGCTTTTCCATAAACCATTTTATAGGAGGACATAGCCATAGGATTTTTATAAGCAGTTCTATAAGCCCATAACGCATGATTCAACTTATAAGACCAATTCTTCCTAGATTTATTAATAATCCTTTACAAGATAGTTTAATTTCTCTATTTGATAATTCTACTTGCCCACTGGTTTGAGGATGATAAGCCGAGGCAATTCTATGATTACCATCACAGTTAGCAAGGGTTTTTCTAAAACCACCATGAATAAAATGATAACCTCCATCAGTCATAAGATATCTAGGCACACCAAACCTAGGGAAAATAACATCTTTCAGCATTTTTAAAGAGGTATCACCATCATCACTCTTTGTAGGTATAGCTTCTACCCACTTAGTTAGATAATCAACAGCAACAAGAATGTGAGTGTAACCATTCGAAGGAGGAAAAGGACCCATCAAGTCAAATCCCCAACAATCAAAAGGTTCAATTACAAGAGAATAACTCATAGGCATCATTACGTCTAGAAATATTTCCGACTCTTTGACATTCATCACAAGATAAAATAAATTTGCGTGCATCTCTAAATAGAGTAGGCCGATAGAAACCTGATTGTAGAACCTTTTGTGCGGTTCTATCTCGAACGCGATGTCCTCCATAAGCACTACCATGGCACTTCTTCAATATTTCACGTTGTTCATGATCTGGAACACATCTTCTCATAACACCATCTACTCCTTTATATAAATGTGGGTCATCCCAAAAATAATGCCTCAAATCATAGAAGAATTTTCTTCTTTGTTGAGTTGTAAATGTTGGAGGCAAATACTTTGAAGCAATAAAGTTAGCATAATCAGCATACCAAGGACTATCCTGGGGTTTTACCTTTATTGCAACCAACTGTTCATTTGGAAAACTATCATTGAGAGGAATAGAGTCAAAAGTAATGTTTTCCAATCTAGACAAGTTATCAGCAACAGGATTTTTAGCACCCTTCCTATCCACAATATGGCAATCAAACTCTTGTAAAACCAACACCCATCTAATAAGCCTAGGCTTAGCATCTTTCTTTTCCATAAGGTATCTAATAGCAGCATGATCAGTATGAATAGTAACCTCTGAATTAACAATATAAGGTCTAAACTTATCACATGCAAAAAATACATCATCATCAAAAACAAATGGTACATCTTTTTGTAGAAGATTAGTAAGAGGCTTTGATATTTTAGAGAAATCTTTAATAAACCTCCTATAAAAACCAGCATGGCCAAGAACACTACGAATACCTTTAACATCCCTAGGACAGGGCATTTTCTCTATGGCTTCCACTTTGGCTCTGTCAACTTCAATACCTCTATCAGAAATTTATGTCCAAGAACAATTCCTTCATTCACCATAAAGTGGCATCTCTGCAAAAATTTATCGAGGTTATGCAAACAATTATCAAAAGAAGTTCCATAGACGGAGAAATTGTCCATGAATACTTCCACAATCTTTTCACAAAAACCATGAAAAATAGCAGACATGCATCTTTGAAACATAGCATGAGCATTACACAAACAAAAAGGCATACGTTTATAAGCATAAGTACCATAAGGACAAGTAAAGGTTGTTTTCTCTTGATCTTGCTTCCTAACAACAATTTGAGAAAACCCAGAATAACCATCAAGAAATCAAAAAGGAGTTTTCTTAGACAACCTCTCTAGCATTTGATCAATACAGGGTAATGGATAATGATCTTTATTAGTAACTTTATTAACTTTTCTAAAATCAATACACATTCTATAAAAAACTACTACTCTTTGTGTAATGAGCTCATTGTTTTCATTAGGCACAACAGTCAGTCCTCCTTTCTTAGGGACACAACTCATAGGGCTCACCCATCTACTACAAGCAATAGGAAAAAGAATACCACCATCAAGAAGTTTTAATCCCTCATTTCTTACCACTTTCTTCATCTTAGGGATTAAACGGCGTTGATGGTCAATTACTGGCTTTGCATCAGGCTTAATATGAATAGGATGTTGACATATAGTAGGAGAAATTCCCTTCAAATCATCAAGAGTATATCCAATAGCTCCAAGGTGTTTCTTCAGAATTCCCAGTAATCTTTCCTTTTCTTCACCTAAAAGCTCAGCACTAATAATAACAGGATATATTTTCTTATCATATATAAGTATATTTAAGATCATCGGGCAAAGGTTTTTAATCAAAAATAGGATCCTCCTTGGGTGGTAATGTGGTCCCAAGTCTTCAACAGGTAAATTATGTTTCAGTATCAATGTTGACGAAGAAGAATATCGTCAGTCTCATTTCTCTGTTCCATAAAGAGCTCACTCTCGTGGTCCTCCATATATTGCTGCAAAGCATTGTTAAGAGCAAGAGCAATAGAAGCAAGTTGTTCAACTTTAAAAATTCTCATGAGGAAATTTTGATTCATAAGGCGTTCTAGCAAATTCGGAGAAATTGAACTCATAAGAATTTCCATCAAATTTAGTCAAAATCTTCTCCCTCTTACAATCTATAATAGCACCACAAGTGTTCAAGAAAGGTCTACCAAAAATAATAGGACAAGTCTTACTAGCAGCCTTACCAAGTACTAGAAAATCAGTGGGATATTTAGTCTTACCACATAAAACGTCCACATCTCTAACAATACCAATCGGAAAGACAGTTTCTCTATTAGCAAGCTGAATAACCACATCAATATCTTCAAGCTCACAAGAACCAATTTCATGCATAATTTCTCTATAAAGCTCATAAGGTATAGCACTAGAACTTGCACCAATGTCACACAAACCATAATACTCCCTCCGATCCGGAAAAAACGTCGGAAGGGATGCTTACTAGTTGAACGTACTACACTCTTTTCTCACAACACATTTTACGGACTGGAGGGAGTAGCAATGATCACCAATCTTAACATAAAGCACATGAACACTAGTTTTCTTAGGTCTATGAGGATGGGAAATAATATTAGAACCATCCTCACGGAAGACAATGTATTCATCCTCTACGTTTCCACAAAAAAGATCTTTCACTATTGCTAAAGTAGGTTCAACAGTTATTTGTTCATCAGGTTCAATAGATTTCTTATTACTCTTCTTAACCACACTAGCCACCATAGAGAGGGAAAGGCATTTTTTCAACATAAGGCTCAGGAACAGGAGGATTAATAGCATGCACTTCTACATTACTAGCAGGAACAATATGTTTATAACGTGCATGATACTTGTGATAACCCATTTTAGGAATATCAAGATAGGAGGAAAAATCTTTAAGACAGTTTGCAAAGATTTGAGAATCCATACCACAAACAACACTAACATTATAGAAATCATTGGTTCCCATAAAACATTTAATGCATTCATAATCATAATTTGTCCCTGACTTTCTACCTTTCTGATTCTCCCATCCTTCAGTGTTCTCTTGAATACGGTCAAGAAGATCCCATTTATCTTCTTCCTTCATACATGTGAATGATCCAGAACAAGAAGCATCCAATAAATCCTTATCATGAAGAGAAAGCCTTGCATAAAAATTATTGATAACAATATTACGCGAGAGTTCATGAACGGGACATTTGAGCATTAATAACTTCATTCGCCCCCACGCTTGGGCAATACTCTCTCCATCACAAGGCTAGAAATTATAGATTTGATTCCGGTCTTTATGAATCTCACTAGGAGGATAAAATTTAGAATAAAAGAGAGGAACAATATCCTCCTATCCAATAGATTCACCATTCTTCAGTAATTTGAACCATTTAGCGGCTCTTCCTTTCAGCGATAAAGAAAATAATTTCCTTTTAACTTGATCCATTGTATTACCTGGACACCTAAATAACTCACATAATTCATGTATAAAGAGCAAATGATCACCGGGATGGACAGTTCCATCACCTTAATAGCAGCTATCCATAACAAGTCCAACAATGTTCATAGGTATTTTATAAGGATCTAATGCAGCAGATAACGGGTACCTACTACCCTAGTAGTAACGGTAGAAGTACCCCTAAACAGAGAACCAAAAGTATTCTCCATAATGAAATAAAACAGCAGACATAAATAAAAACATCACTCACAGTAAAAACATCACCCGCGAGAGAGAATCCGACACCGGTGAAACCCTAACACATAGAGCGAGAAAATCTTGGGCATACAAGATCCATGCCACACTCTAGCAGACATGGTATGGCATGCAATGGGATTTGGTGGCATTCAGACGATCTGGAGACACCTCTCAGGATAAACCATAGCCCCGCTGGGGAAAAAGACGGAACTATCGTTCTACCCTATCTACGTGAGCTAGAAGGGGGTAGGAAAATTGAACTAACTGCTTGGTTATGTTAGGTTAGGCCCAAGGAACACCCAAGAAAATGGTAGGGCCCACCTCTTTGCAAGATTCCCGCAGTTCCTTCAGATCCGGGAGTTTCGGGCTTTAAGTAGTCATGGAACACGCCAGAGAGAATACGACGCCGGTGAAGCCCTAACACAGAGAGCGAAGTAATCTTGGCTATCCAAGACCATGACACACTCTAACACACATGTATGTCATATGATGGGATTTGGTGGCATTCATACGATCCGGAGCCCCCCTCCGGAGAAACCATAGCCCCGCTAAGGAAAAAGGCGGAACAACTGTTCTGGCCCCTCTACGTGAGCCGGAAGGGGGTAGAAAAGTGGAGCCAATTGTTTGGTTGTGTTAGGTTAGGCCCAAGGAACCATGATTGACGACCACTGCGATACTGATCCAGTCTGGTTTCCATAAATGTTTAAGGATTGGTAGTGCAAGTCTATATAACATAGAAAAGCAGGCTGTCACCAAAGAAAATGTTAGGGTCCACCTCTTGGCAAGATTCCCCTAGTTCCGTCAAATCCGGGAGTTTCGGGCTCTAAGTAGTCTTGGAACCCGCTAGAGAGAATCCGACGTCGGTGAAGCCCTAACACAGAGAGCGAAGGAATCTTGGGCATCGAAGACACATTCCACAATCTAAGACATATGGTATGGCATACTATGGTATTTGCTGGCACTCAGACGATCCGGAGCCCCCCCCCCCCCCGCCACTCCAGAGAAACCATAGCCCCGCTGGGGAAAAACACGGAACTGTCGTTCTGGCCCCTCTACGTGAGCCGAAAGGGGGTACGAATGTGTAACCAATTGCTTGGTCGTGTTATGTTAGGATCAAGGAATACCCAAGAAAAATGGTAGGGCCCACCTCTTGTCAAGATTACCCCAGTTCCGTTAGATCCGGGAGTTTCGGGCTCTCATTAAGCAGTCCTGGAACCCGCGAGAGAGAATCCGACGTCGATGAAACCCTAGCACAAAGAGAGAGGGAATCTTTGGCATCCAAGACCCATGCCACACTCTAACACACATGTTATGGCATGCCATGTGTTGTGGTGGCATTCAGACGTTCCAGAGCCCTCTCTCCGGAGAAACCATAGCCCCGCTGGGGAAAAAGACGGAACTGCCGTTTTGGCCCCTCTACGTGAGCCAGAAAGGGGGTAGCAAAATGGAACCATTTGTTTGGGTGTGTTAGGTTAGGCTCAAGGAACACCCAAGACAATGGTAGGCAAATTTATTTATTAGTAATATTATGTCATTAATTTATAGATGTCTTCCCATTATCCTTAAATAACATATTTCAATAATGGTTATCTTTTAGGCCATCCATCATGTATCCAACGGCCAGCAATGTTCTCCAGCCAATGTACCCAAATCTGTCGGGCGCAGAAAATTTCGCGCCGCCCACCCAAATTATCGACCAAAACCTTTGCCGCCTATGTCACCCTAAATTTCGAACCTCTCCCTCTTATCTGCCCCCTCGCCAAAATTTCCCCTCCTCTTCTTGTTCGAAATCCCCCTTTCCTCCTAAACCCCATCTACTACGCCTCGGCCTTCCACCTCGCCCTATAGCCCGCCTCCCCGGGCTTCCACCTGGCTGTCCCTGGTCTTCCACCTCGCCGTGCAGCTTGCCTTCCCGGGCTTCCACCTTGCCGTCCCCGGTATTCCACCGTGCCGCTTAGCTCGCCTTCTCGGGCTTCCACCTCGTCGTCCAGGACGCCATCCATATCCGCCACCTCGCCGTCCAGATTTGATACCTCGCCATCCAGGTCGTCGTCAAGATCTGCCACCTCGCCGGCCTGGTAGCCGTCAAGTTCCTTTGGTCAGAGTTTGCTTATTTTCGAGCTTGTATAAAGGTTAAGATCACTTCTCCTGCAATCCTATCGTACTTACGTCCACAAATTGGATTAATGATATGGTCAAACAAGGAATTACATTACTAAGATTTTCTAACTCTATATTGTCACATCCCAATGAAAGATAAGGATATTTGTAAAGAACATGTATGAGCTATTTATTTTCATTTATTTGCATAAATCATCAATTCTAGACTTATAGAGTAAGCTATTTATTTCCATTTATACCATGTCCACCATCTAGATAAGGCATGCCTTGCATGATAGCTCAACAATAAAGGTACTTATGTTGTGTGGAACTGCTGGCTTAATTACTGTGCTGCCATGTATTTTGTGCTACTATCCTAGTTGATTTGGTACATATGAACCGTGCAGCTTAGGAACATTAAAGTCAAGAGTACATCTGGTAGGACAAAGATGGCTCCTGGTGGACGTGGTTGTAAACTCAAGCGCGTCAAGGCCCATCACGAGCATGCAGTTGCGCATGTCCATCCGTATGGAGATGACGAACTCAAGCGACCAGTGGTCCAAGACGAGGAGGCAGCTCCCGAAGGCCATCACGAAGCTGCCCAAGATGAGCAGGCACTTGCCCATGGCCAGCTAGAAGCTGCCCAACAGAAGGAGGATGCTGACCACCGTGAGGAGGTAGCCGCCCAATGCGAGCATGTACCTCCCTATGGTGAGCTGCCAGGTGTGCAAGGCGAGCTGCCACTATTCCTAGGCGAGGGGCAAGGTTCCCAAGTCGAGGAGCAAGGTGCCTGCAACGAAGAGCAAGATGACATATCACAGAAATTGCATGCTCTACGAGGGGTCATGTGCGGAGGGAAATCCAAAATGCAGAATACTAAGTCTAGCAATGTCACAAAATCTGTAGATTACCCATGTGAAGACATTGTTTCGAGTGGTGCGGCTGGGAGGAGAAGAAACATGTCCAAAGGAAACATGATCAGAATTGTTATTCCTCCAGAAAAGACAAGGCCAGTGGACCCAAAGGTTGCTTCCATGTATGCTACTGCGTGTTCATTAGATGTGAAGCAAACTATCGCTATCTTCCCCCATTGGAAAGAGTACAAGGGAAGGGAAGATATATTTTCGTCCTACCATGGCCATGTGTATGTAAGTTTTGTAACCCAACCTTCCAGTTCATTCCATTGCTGTTCATATAATTGAAAAGTGCTCTTTCTTTTGTTTCAGTCAAAGTTTCATCTGAATCCCAGAGACCCTGTTATTCGACAATCTCTTCTGATGCATCTGAAGAACTGTACAAGACAAAGACGCCATATTATGAAGCAAGATTTTTTTGACAGCGTTAGAGACAAGAGTAGAGTTGTACGAACTCCTCTTGATGCAGTTGGACACATGAGAGAAGCAAAATGGTGCAGGTTAGTCGATAACTGGTCCTCAGTCAGGAAACAGGTATTGTGTTTGTTCGCTCTACCTTGCCATTGTTTCTATTCCGTAACCTAGACTATGTCTAATCAGTTCATACTTCATTTATGTAGATGGCTTGTATGAAAGCCAGGCAAAGCAGACAGGCCGTCCAGTTCCATAGCGCCACAGGTTCTCGTAGCTACGAGGTTTGCTGCGACATGGGGGAAGATGCCTTTGAATTGTTCAAAGCTAAGCTCAACAGCAAGACATGTGGATTTTCTTCGCATGAGAAAAGAGAAATTGTAAGTCCCTCGGAATTCAGTTTATCTTTGGGATCAACAATTACCTCAATAGATTCTTCTAGATACGTACTGATGCTTCCCTTTGTGAATTCTGATGCAAACTCAATAGTCGGCTATTTCACCTATGCTTGTCATCTCATAATTCATGCATATGCATGCTGCTTGCTTGTCATCTGCTAGTTCACCTATCCTTGTGAGCTGCTATTTTCATCTATATTCTGTACATGTTTGTCCTGTGCTATTTTCAGCGATGTTCACTTACATGCCTGTCATGTGATGTTTTTCATTTATGTTCCTAACAAGCTTGTCATGCGTGCTTAATTGCTTGTTATCTGCTATTTGCATCTTTGTTATGTACAAGGTTGTTGCATGCTATTTTTCATACATGTTCCTTACATGCTTGTCATGATATCAATGTTCCTTACAAGCTAGTTCAGCTTCTATTCCTTCTAAAGATTTTACATGCTTTACAGGAATAAATGCAAGTGAAGATGCTAGAATCTACTTCAGTAGATGGCGCTATCAAGGAACCTCTTTCTGGCGCCGATGTTGTCGCTGCCGTGCTGACCAAGGGTCGTCTAAAGTCTTTGTTCCTTAATACCATAGGTGGGGTCACAACCAGTGCAAGAGAAACAAAGTGTCAGCTTCATCTTCAACTTGATTATGAGACAAAACAGAGGCAGGACCTGCAGTCTGTAGTTGAAGAGTTGAAACTGGCCAAGGAACAAGCTGATGTAGATAGGATGAAACATCGACAAGAATTGTTGCGTATGACGGAAGAACACAAAGGTACGAAGAAGAGTCAAGAAACATACAAAACTCTTATTGGTGGCATGTTGGCTCAAGTTCATCTGAGATATGGAACTGAGTAGCCCTTTGTGAAACCGCTTGTTGTCTGTTGAACTGTATTAGACTGCCTTTGCTGGTGCGCTAGGTTGTGACCTTATTCGAAATTTATGTATTTGTTCTGTTTGCTTTGCTGTGAAAACTAGTATAGTATTTTTCATGCTTATGAATACGAGGACACGTGGTACTATATGGTAGGTCCATGAGGCGACACCTTATTGGATGGAAATCTCGACGAAAAAAACACGTCACGGAAACGTTTCGACATGGACATGCCATGTTGGTACACGTGCAGACTCATGATTCGCGACGTCTTACGACGAACTAAAACGTCGCACCGTCGGACAACGTTATAATTTCATCGAGAATAAACTCGCCGGAGGTGGTGGTGGAGGAGGAGGAGTAGGAGCTCGCCGGAGGTGGTGGGGGAAGAGGAGGAGGAGTAGGAGAGGTGGTGGTGGAGGAGTAGGAGGAGGAGGAGAAGCTCGCCGGAGGTGGTGGTGGAGGAGGAGGAGGAGCTCGCCGGAGGTGGTGGTGGAAGAGGAGGAGGAGGAGGAGGAGAGGTGGTGGTGGAGGAGGAGGAGAGGTGGTGGAGGAGGAGGAGAAGGAGAGGTGGTGGTGGTGGTGGTGGTGGTAGTAGTGGTGGAGGAGGAGGAGAAGGAGAGGTGGTGGAGTAGTAGGTGGAGGAGATAAGTTGGGAGAGAAGGGGAGATGAGAAGTGGAGGAGAAGTGGAGAAGTGAAATAAGAGAGAGGAGAGAAGTAGAAAAAAGGGTTGGTGGGCAGGATTCAAATTTCGAATCCTACCCAACAATTCTATGGCGCACCAAGTAGGGGCGTGCCACAGAAACCAACAATTCTATGGCGCACCAAGTAGGGGTGCGCCACAGAATTGTTTTTCCAGATTTTTTTATTTTCTAGTCAAAAAACTTCAAACGGCCATAACTTTTGTTCCTTTTGGAATTTGGCGATTCTAAAAAAAGCTCACAAGCCGAAGGCCAGTGAGGTTGGGTCCTTTTTCTCTCTAGTTTTTTTTTTTTGATATCTTGATCATTTTTTTTTCGACATTGTATGCAAAAGTTATGCTCATTTTACTTTTTTTAACGAACTTTTGCTCAGAAAGTCGAAATTCATATTTCAAAATTTGATAAAAAAAGTAGACCTTAAACTCTTCGTGCATCTATAAGGGATTTATTTTTTGATACTTTTTAGACCGGCAACTCTTCCGTCAAAAACTAGAAAAAGCGTTCCCGGGGGGGGGGGGGGGGTGGAGTTCGTGCGTGGACATAAATTTTTGGGATGGGAATTCTGTGACGCACGTGGCAGTGGTGCGCCACAGAAATGTCATATTTCTGTGGCGCACTAACAACCATGCGCCACAGAATATGAGTGTGGCAATGATTGGTGTGGGACCCATCATATTTCTGTGGCGCACCTCTGTCCCGTGCGCCACAGAAATCCTCTTTTCTGTGGCGCACCCTTGGCCCGTGCGCCACAGAATTCCGCTTTTCTGTGGCGCATTTCTCCCGTGCGCCACAAAAATAAATTTCTGTGGTGCATGGTTACATGGTGCGCCACAAAAAGCTATCCATAGAAAGGCACTTCTCTACTAGTGCTTCCATCGGTAAATTCTATCCACAACGAAACAACATAATTGTAATTGGAGCTCATTTTCTTTCCATCTTGGATTTGAAATTCACATGCCAATTCAATTCCAACCAATTTTTCCTGCGTCTAAACAATGGGTCAGGTCCAATTAATTGATACGTGGTATTTTCGTGTACAATAATGTTGAACACGGTCACCTTTATTTAGCGAGTTGGATGTGGCCGGACACCTTTTTTGGCTGAGTTATATTTTTCTTTTTTAAGGTAACAGGTCTAGATTGGGTTGGATGTGTAGAATCGACTTGATTGTAACTAGTTAATTTTGCACGTAACTTCTCCATTTTTTTAATCTCAACCGTCACAAAAAAACCAGTGGATTATATATTTCTAATCTATGTGTCTGAACATGGTGTCTCTATTCCGTCTTTGTATATTGCATTTTAGTATATAATAGAATAGAATAGATGTATCAATTTTTCAACAGGTATTAACAAGCGTTGAAATTTTCCGTATGGAGGGACCAGTCCATTGATTTTAACGAGGCTTCTCTCAAGGTTAGCTGGGTGCAGCGAGGTGGTGAGCTGAGTGTCCGGCCCGCACGGTGGCCAGGTTGCACACTTCACTAGATCATGATGGCACGCGTTGTTGCGCCCGTCCGATTTTTGAAATTCATGTAAATATGGGGAGATGAATTAAAAACATGTAGCATCTGATTATAAGCATGACCCAACAATGTACTACAACAAGCTTATGAGGAAATTGAGTAAGGAAGAAAAATTAAATAGCGGCATAGACAGAGACAGTATGTTGTCATTCCTAGGATAGAAATATATAGTTGTGTACAAAAGTAAAACTAATAACTCAAATACATGTAGGTAGAGTTTTATAAAACTGAGAATATAAACATTTTTTCAAACTAATCTTCACACCTACACGTGGTTGTACCGTGAGAGGCTCATACATGACCGAGTTCTGGATATGTACGCAACATAGGTTGTAACAACAAATCAAACTATGATTGGAGAACATGGATCCAAATGTTTTCATGATAGAAAACATATAGATACAGTACATTTCTCAGAATTTGTATGCTCAAGATAAGTGGTGGCACATATTTATAAATTCAGATGTTATCCGCTCAAACACATAGTTCATACACACAATTTTAATGAACTTTCCTCAACGGCTCAACCTCGATAATAAAACCAGATATATAAAGGAATTTCATTAGTTTGGCAATGGTTCAATGCGAGACTTTTCTTTCTCCATAACGGTGCTTACCCTTTTCAAGACCGCGCATCCTAACTCTCCAATATTTTTAGTAAGATATTTTATTCTATTGAGTCAAAACTCAAAACTGAGCCCATTATAGTGTCTTAGGTTTTGATGCATCTGAACCAAACAAAATCGCTTGAGAGAATTATAACCACACAACGAATATCATCGAAGGAACAAAACTCACGTCCCTGTCCATCCAACTAACTCTATTGAATTTCTCGACTCAAATGTTCAATCTCATTTTCGATACCTTGTGTTGGCTATGAGGTAGCTATAACAAATAACTGGATCTTTAACTTTCTATTTCATTCAAATGCACAAGAAACAAAAGCAACATAATGCAAATATTCTTTATCCACATCAGCAATAACTTTCTTCAGCGGTTATGTACCTGTGGAATACATGATGCTATTTAATATAGACCATGCAGTGATAAAACAAGAAGAAAATTTTAAATAGCCATGCTAGGAGACTAAAATACTGGCTCCATCAGCGGTCTTATTTGTAACTCAGCAAGTTTGGTACCATAGTTTGGTAGACCAACCTTTATTCCTTTGGTTCTTCAATAGTAATTGTCCTGCCTTATCGGTGTCCAAGTGCTTGAGCATTTTCTTCTTATATTATAGGACCACAAAAAAAATATCCTTGCACAAGATCTCTGCAATAATATGAATACAACAGAATAATGCAGGTCTGATGTCAAGCAAGCAAGAAAAAAGAGGCAGAAGTTTAGGCAGGACTGCCCATAAAATGGACACATAATTATTATTTTCTTGAATTTCTATTCACATAAATTCAGCAGAAACTTGCTCAGTCACATTACTGCAGCGTTCTATTTTATTATATGAGATAAACATACTAAGGATGTTCCATAATTTTGTCAATATAGAAAGTGAATACCAGCACATCTGAGTGCCACAAACTTCATACGCTATTGCACCTTCTGCATAGTCTTTATATCTGATTGTACACTGACCAAGAATTTCAGCATAGCCATCAGTTCCATTGCAGCCTCGTCGAGGTGATCAATTTCTAGATATCTTTCACTTCGGGTGAAAATAGAACATAATTCACATCTTCTTCAAGTTGTAGTGGGTACCGGTGTTCATAGGCCGGGAGGAAATATTTGCTAAATCTACTACATACTTTACTTAAACCTACATAGTTAGGCGTGTTACAATATAGGTGGATTGCACTAGCCTTTTTATTAGTTCGGACGTTTGGGATAGTTGGCTAGTGCATGACATTAGACATGGTATCAAAGTCCAGGGTCTCGAGTTAGAGTCCTAGCTTCCATAATTTATCTAAATTTTTTCGTTGCCCCCTCTTTGTGCACGTATATGCCTCTTGAGCCATACCTATGAGTCCACGTATAGGCCTCTTGAGTCAAACCTCTGAGTCCACGTATAGGCCTCTTGAATCAAACCTCTGAGTCTACGTATTGGCCGAGACATATACATCCGAGACTTGCGCGTCGTCGCTCTCTTCCGATTGCACTTGAGAGAGGGTGTTACAGTATATGTGGATTGCAGTAGCATTTCAATCAGTTCGGACTTTTGGGATAGTTGGCTAGTGCATGAAGCTTGACAAGGTGAACATAAGCTTGTCTAGACCCATCTTACCGCTTTAAGTCGCCCTAAATAAAATTCCATGACACAACCACGGCAAAACCTGA
Source organism: Alopecurus myosuroides (assembly GCA_028641055.1). Taxonomy (NCBI): domain Eukaryota; kingdom Viridiplantae; phylum Streptophyta; class Magnoliopsida; order Poales; family Poaceae; genus Alopecurus; species Alopecurus myosuroides. Next base: position 21,561,722 of record CM054058.1, read on the forward strand.
AACAAAGAACAGTAAGTTAACTACTTACCTAATGTTGGCACCGATGAAATTATAGAGAAGGAGGATGTCGAGCAAAAAGAAAATCAACCTTAAGCAAGGAGCATCTCTGGTGAACAACCTTAGGGAAAAGTCAAGAATGAAGGGGCAAAGAAAGACAAGTACACATATATATCAAGGGAGAAGAGAACTGACAATAACGGTGAGGTTAACCACAATAATTAGAGGAGGGAGACAGTCCAAAATCGTACCACCATGATTACAACGCCGAAGGTTTTAGTTCAAAGAATGATTATGACGACGCCCACACGAATGGACGGGGAGGTGTTCGTGGGAAGTTGGGCTGGGTACATTGTCCAATGGAATAATTCTAGACCCGCATGGAGGGAGCCCACTCTGTTGCTGCCAGCCATCCGACCCGCGCCGACGTCTTCACCGGAGAAGAAGCAATCGATTTGGGCCGGTTTTTCTAAATCTACGAAAAATAGTAGGAGACTTGCAACACGCAGACATACTGCGTTCCTAGCCTCACCTCTCTGGTTCTCTGCCTGCTTGATGGTGAAGGTGCAGGCGGAGGAGTAAGATCGGCTTGCCACTGTGCAGCCATGGAGTCAACAGGAAACGTGGGGGTCTCGGTGGAGCATAGAATAAAACTAGGGGAATATTGACAGGCCCAAATGGTACGCCACTACATGAAACAGGTTATATGCCGACGGCCACAAACCGTCGGTTTAGGCCCAAAAGCCATCGGCATATAGCTATACCGACGGCAAAATTATATGCCGATGGCAAAACGCCGTCGTCAACTTCTTCCTCGGCTTAGCTCCAAAATGCCGTCGGCATAGAAAAGTTGTCGTCATAGATCTATGGCGACGGCTAAACTATGCCACGTGGCATTCTCACGTCGCTCGCGGATGGAGCTATGCCGACGGGCTTTTTGCTATGCCGACGGCCACTCTAGACACGTGGCAACATTGGTGGCTTCGTTGTGCGAGCTATGCCTACGGCCAAAGGAGGTATGCCGACGGCCTCGCTCTGGGCGTCTGGAGCTATGCCGACGGCTTTTTGATGTATGCCCACGGCTTTTGCCGTCGGCATAGCTTCTGACCAGACTAAAAAGAAAAGCCATATAATTACACAATTAAACATGATTCTACAGGCCAATCAAAGTGACAAGCATTTATTTACACCCAATGAGGAATCATAGTGGCAAACAAAAACACTCGCGCAGGCACGGCAATCGCCTCCACCTGGCTACCAAGGCTCCAGACATCTCTCAACAAAAGTTAATCCATTACCTACACGACGAACCCAGGAAACCAGTGTGCTCAGCAACACACACAAACAACTTAAGTTTTAAGTTGTTTGGCATTATTAACATGAAAAAAAGGATTTAACATGCAGCCAACACACAAGTAATATCCAAGAGTTATATCCAGTACAAAATGGTACATTGCAGATTTAAGAAAGCATGTATCAAATTCCTGCCAAAGATATAAAATAAACGAACTCCACCACCTCATGTCATTAATTCAGTGCTCATGAATCAAGAACATCACAAAGTATAAACTCTTATATCGAGAGGTTGCAGCATCATGATGATCATGAACATTGAGGACCTCAACACATTTAAATACCTAGTAGCATGTGAGAATGATATGTTTCTGCTCCCCAGAATGTACCTAAACCTGTTCGAGCGCCACCTCTCTATACCTTGTTGCTGCCTCATCAACTTCCACCAGCGCCACAACAACCTCCAATAGGGCCTGCACGACAACAGAACCATGAAACCATTGCTCAACAACACACAAAGAGGCAGAGAAATATAAAAATTCATGATAATTGGGAATAAAAAGTTTTACAAGCATCATCAACAACTAAATTAGTCACCCAACGTGGGCTGGTGTAGTATTTGGCACATACACAAGTGAAATTAGAAATTTTTTAGAGCTCAACAACACCAGGTAGAAAGAATCTCTGCCATGATACATATACAAGAGGATATTGAAAAACAAAATCTTGTCAGTCTAGTACTCAACACTAAGCATTTCAACATGTAAGGTATGAAAGATTGGTATCCAGATCCCACTGATAGAAGAGATCAACCAGCCAGACGCGACGCATTACATGGCAATGAATGGTACAAATATTCCGCACTAAGCCTCAATGGTAGCGGAACTAGAGCACATGGCAGGGGATGCTCACTGGAGGAAGGGTGGTGTGTAGCGGAGCCAAACTACCGCCATCAAGGAAAAGGGGGTAGTCGTCGGTTGTCACCGATATGGCTTGAAGCAACCTGAAAGACATACAAATGGTTCAAATGATACATAAATAATAGCCATCAAGCAAATGAAAAAAAAACTTGCTATCCAATGTGTATGCACAGATGCATCTTGCCCAATTCTTGTTTCTCTCTTGAGTTAGTTCTTCTGAAAACTGATATTGTCAATTCAGTATCTAAACCTATATATAGCCAGCATATTTTTGCATCAGCTGGTATGTGTCTAGTATCTTTCTTGACAAAAAACAATTAAGTTCAGGTCAGCAACAAGCTTGAGTAGTAAACAAGATAGCTGGTTGCAGCCAACCCAATTAATTCAGTCAGGCTTTACATGTACCATGTATAAAATCAAGTGCATAATTGAATTATGATACTACCCAAACATGAATTCTATTATATAGTTGGTTCAAAAGTGCCTCGGTCTTTTTAGATAGCCCGACTATAGGAAAGGAAGCTAATGCTAATTGTTATTTCATGGATAAGATCAAATAAGTACTAGCAAACAGATGAAAAAATAGCTTGCTACACAAATCATCCAGTGTGTATGCACACGCCTACACATGTTTCCATCCAAGAAAGCATGCTTTATCCAAATATTCATCGAACGGGGAAAAGGAACAATATTTTAGCAAAAATGCAAAAGGGAGGAGAAGAGAGACAGACCTCGGATTTGTCCAGTAGGTCGTGGACGTGGAGAAGGGAGGAGAAGCACTAGCTCTTCCTCCGTTCCTCCTTGGCTGGAGGTGACAGCGGATCCCGCCACCATCACGCTGGCTTAGTCGATCACTGGGAGCACTTGTGCCCCCGCTGCCCTCAGGTCGGTCAGCCACAGATAGACCATCCTCCCGCACCAGCAGACAGAAGCAAATCTGAAAATTAATTTACTCGTAGACAAGTTTAGAAATACAAATAAAGCACAACTGGAATCAAGAAAATTAATATAGCCAATCGAGCAATCAAAAAGTGCAGTATATCTAATCTGGAGAGGACTGGTACAGCAAGAATCAACCTGACTAGATGCTATTCAACAATCTTCTTCGTGTTGCATCTCTTCTCGCTTTTTGTTAAAAATATGTGGGTGTCCAATCTGCAGCAACTAAGTGACTTAGCCAATTAGGAGAGTGCAAGCCTCTTATGTTAATTAAGTTAGAACATAGAATGGTCAAGCGTAACAGACTCATGGTTCTAAAGAGCATCAAAAGATTAGTTATTTAATCTTTATGTAATATAGCAAGCAAAGTGAACTATACAATCTGGGGGTGTTGGTATAGCTAGAAACAAGAACATGACTAGATACACTTATGAAAAACAGGCTATCAGTACCGATTCCAGAGGGCTTCTAGTACCGGTTGGACAACCGGTACTAATTAATCGGCACTAAAGGTAGTCCAACCTTTGTACCGGTTCCATTACAAACCTGTAATGAAGGTGCCTCCACGTGACCTCAGGGAAGCCTGCGGGGCTGGAGACATTTGGTACCGGTTTCCTAACACGAACCGGTACCAAAGGGTTGGGAGGGGTTTAGGGTTTAGCTAGGGTTTAGGGTTTAGGGGGTTTTAGGGTTTAGGAGGGGTTTAGGGTTTAGGAGAGGAGAGGTTTAGGGTTTAGGAGGGGCCGTATCGGACCTCTTCATCGTACGAGGATCGCGTCGATGCACCAGGAACGCGTTTGGGTATATATAAAATATCGTATGAGGATCGCGTCGATGCGCCAAGAATGCAAGTTGATGCCTATATATCAACTTGGTGCATACATTTAACACATGGAATTAATTACATGAGATCGCAAATGAAGTAGTGGTACTCTCCGAGACATACTGTATATTACATGTAGCTAGCTCACTATTACAATGAGGCATGCATACACACTATGATGCATGGTGGTACTCTCCGAAAGGAGTTATGACTTCTTGGAGGAAAAATCCCGTCATTTCCTCGCAAATTGTTTGGGAGTTCCGCTCGATGGGGAGCTTCTCCCGCTTTCTTGGCCACCGTAAAAGAATGAGAGAGATACAAATGAATACATACTTAAACTATCAAATCATAATAAATCAACCACTTAAACTCAGCAGAACTTATGGTAACAAAATAAATTTGTAAATATAGTTTACATACCTCCTTACTTCTATTATTATTTATTCTCTCGGAGACAATCTTGTGAATGTTCTCACAAACGTAGTAAGCACATAGATTAGTCCCACTTGGTTGTTGATCACAATTCTGTGCAAGAATATAATTCAATCAAAAAATAAAGTATTATAACAGTGTGTGTTGACCTAGGTAGTAGTACTTACTTTCGCTTTCCATGTCAGCTTCTCCGGCCATCCACCTTCCGGATCTTCCTTGATGAACGTTTCCCATACGCTGCCCGACAAAAAATTGAATAAAAGAGTTATTAATTTGTTGACATCAGGAAATTGACGAAAAAGCCGATAAGAATTAAATAAAATTACCATTTGAGCATATCAAAACAGTGCTTGTAATCTATAGGCGGTTTGGTCATTGAGTGGTAGACATCAATATTTCCATCGTGCATTTTAATGACGATAAGCATAAAGTGGAAGTTGCGCACATTTAAATATGAAGTGTCATAGATATAACTCATTAGTTATAAGGAAAAATAGAATGTGTTAGAAGACGGTAACACTCACTTGTAGTTATAAGGCCAAAGTATTTGTTTTTTGTCACGTTGTCGCTGCAAAAACCTTAGCAATGTCTCCGGTGTATCCTTGTTATACAGGGGATTCTTTATGGTTTCTTCATGCGTTGTATCCGCGTCAATGAACCCAATGTCGTTGATTTCATTCCTTTTGCATTCGAGCATCTTCAATCTGCATAATATAGCGCAAACAAGATTAAATTGAGGATAATTACAGAAAATGAACCAACTCAGCTAAATCCTTCTGAAAATACATAATAAATAAATCACTTACAGACAACAGCAACTGAGCAACGATTTGTCGAGTGCCCGGAGATTGTATAACGCAAAAAGATCATCGAAGTCATTGCATACAGCGTAATCTTGGAAGTAGTGCTCCTCCTTAACTGCCACCATCATAGCTGCGTACCCTTCCTTTGCCCTACCCAAGTACCACTTATGCAAATTGCGCATTTTTGTTGATAGGATGGAGACATTCTCGACCAAAATTTTCCCTTTTTCATATTTGTATGCTACTTCAGCGATGGGGTACTCGATGTCTGTTGTGTGATAAGTACTTTGTACGGCCTTCTCGTCAAACACCTTGAGAGGGGAAACCGATTGACCGGCTTGTTCTCTGAGCTGGGGAACTTTTTCCCTTTTTTTCCCTTGAGTTGTTGTTGTTTCCTTTTTGGTGCCTGCTGGACCACTGGTTTCTTCCGTTTTCCCTCCTGGAGCATCTCGTCATATTACTTTTCAATAGAACGCCTATAGTCTGATGGCGGTGATGGTGGAGGGTTATATAGGTTCTCAACGGTACGCACAAGATTCACTGGATCTAGCGTCTTCTCAAAAGGTATCGCTGGCACTTTCTTAGCAAAATGGGCAGCCACCTCGGAACGAGAGATGGCCCTATTTTCCTCGTCAAGTCTTTCTGAAGGTAACTTCTAAAGAGGCGGCGGTGCTCTCTCTATTCTAGGTCTCTTCCTGGGCGGCGAACGGTTCTGCTTAACGGGCACTTCCTCACGCGGAGGATATCGAGATGCTTAACTTGCGATGCCCCCCTCAGTTAGGTTTGTCCCTTCCTGCTCATGTGGACTGCCATGCTCATGTGGAGTGCCAGCAGGAGAGATCAATGGCCCTTGCTTCTCATGTGGATTGTCAGCAGGAGTAGTCGATGGCCCTTGCTGCTCATGTGGACTGCGCGCTCATGTGGACTGCTATCACGAGGAGCCGGTGACCTTGGCACGAGGCCTGAAAAGACGATATATTTTTTTGTCCAGAGGGCGAAACCGCGCTTGACATCGCCCAGTGTCTTCTCCTCGTCACCACCAGGATGATCAAGAACCATTGTTTCATAACCAGGCACAATGTCATCCACCCCGACAAAAGCACAGTCAGCTGGAATGGGCTGATGATGGTGCGTTGCTCCATCTTGTTGTGGGTAAATATAGCCGACCGGCACCTTAATGGACATGATCCTCATTGTCACATGTAGCTCGCACAATGTCTTCTCCGTGACATAATCCACGGGGTAGCTTTATCCACATCCGTCAAGATGCGAGTAACGCACGCTGCTTTTTGGCTAAGATGGGGCGGCATCGGCTTGATGATCTTCTATAAAAAGCGGCTGATCAGGTGCCCTCTGTCGATTCTGCTCCAGCTGTTGCACCCGTTGTTCCAATGTCGATAACCGGTCAACGCACTTCTTCTTCATTCTCGAACGGCTTCTATAACTCTCAGCGCACTCCGGCCACGCATCCTTCATGGTGAGATCTGGGAGGGTTCGTACTCGTCCAACGTGTTCGGGATTCCCAGAGCTAGTGTCAACTCGTCATTCTCTCTATCGGGAATGTAGACTCCCCTTCTAACCTTGTCTGTTGCATCTACATGCTCCTTGGTGATTGTTTTAATTTTTTCCTTCCATTTTCCTTGTGAACGACCTCCCCTGTCTTTGGGTCCAACCCTGCCCCGTGCGCGAACAACCAGAACTTGGACCACTCGGGACAGTCGTATGTCTGTGGAGTGACCCCGGCTGCCAGCAGTTTAGCTTCATATGCTTTCCACTGAGGAATGGCAGTCTTGTAGCCACCTGGCCCCAATATATGAAAATATTTATTGTTCCTAGCATTATCTACATTTGTGGTTGATTGGGACTTATGTCCCGACGAGGTCCTATACGCCTTAAATGTGGGTCAGTGGGCTTTTAGCTTCTCATATCTGTCATGGAATTCTGGACCTTCAGGTCCAAAGTCTGCCCATCACTAGGCCCTTTTGTGTAGGTCAGTGGGCTTTTAGCTTCTCATATCTGTCATGGAAGGAAGGATTTCTGGACATCTTTAAAACTGAACAAAATCATATATGCAATAGTAAGATCCGTAAAAAACTAGACCCTTTTGTGCACATACATAACGGCGACATTCTTCCAAACCCCGGAAGGGATTTCTGAGGAATGTCACCATTACGCATGTGCACTAAAGGGTTCAGCTTCATCCGGATCTTACGAACCATATTACATATGTGACATTATTTAGTTCGAAAGAAATCCAGAAACCCTCGCATTCGTTCCTTTCCCCGGATCACCACCGCATGTAGTACCTCTTAACACGAACAAGATGGTCATCGGTCTTTCTGCCTCATATTTAGGGTGGACACCTACAAGCAGCCTTGGTGGACCCGGCGCACCGAACCACCAAGGTCATCTGAGTGTGAACAAACTCTTTCAATCAGCGGCATTTATTCAAAAGATCGAACGAACATCACAAGTAAAACTGCAATAACACTTAAAAATTTCTAACACAAAGTAAAAAAATTCTAACTTAATTCACTTGTAAACTAAACATTCACTAAGAAAAAAATAGCTAAGTCCAAAACCTAAATTATTTCTAAGTCTCCAATACCTAAATTTTTTTCTAAGTCTCCAAAACCTAAATTTTTTATAAGTGTCCAATACCTAAATTTTTTCTAAGTGTTCAAGACCTAAATTTTTTCTAAGTCTCCAATACCTATATTTTTTCTAAGTTTCCAATACCTAAGTTTTTTCTAAGTCTCCGATACCTAATACTTAATACTAATCTAACACAAAGTACTAAATCTAACACTAATACTAAATCTAACACTAACTCTAACACTAATCTAATAATAAATCTACCACACTAAATCTAACACTAATCTAATACTAAATATAAAACTTATCTAATACTAAATCTAACACTAATCTAACACACTAATACTAATTAATCTAACACTAACAGTGAGGAGGATGAGGGCGCGGCGAGGAGGGGATCGATCTCACCTGAGGAGGAGGGAACATCGGCGAGGAAGAAGGATAAGGCGCGGCGGCGATCTCGGGCGGCGCGAGAAGACGGGCGGCGCGGCCGGGAGGCGAGGAGAAGAGAGGACGGGCGGCGCGGGGAGGCGAGAAGGAGAGAGGACGGGCGGCACTGGAGGAGGCGGCGTAGAGGAGCGGCGGCGGCGACGATTACCGGCGTCGAAATCGGGCAGCCTCACGGCGTCGCTCTGGATTTCGGCGCCGGGGACTTAGCGTTCTGCGAAGAAACTGCTTGTGTTGCCCCGGGCGGTTCCGCGGCCCGGGGTTATATAGGCTGGAGCCTTTTGCCGCGGTTCGTGTTACCAACCGGGGCAAAGCGGGGGGGGGGTGGCCTTCGCTTGCCCGCCCACCTCCCCCTTTTGCCCCAGTTGGTAACACGAACCGGGGCAAAAGGCCCAAAATTTCAGTTTTTTTCCTGCCGCCAATTTTTTCGTTTCGAACATTTCAAATACTGTTTAAAATACGTTTTCAAATACATTTGGAATGGTTTAGAATTTGGAGAAACTTTCAATATGAAAAGTGTTTAAAATTGCGTAAACATTTCAGATACAATTTATGTTTTATAAAATAATTATCCCAACTATTTAAACTAGTAACAATTTTTAAATTTTAAACATTTTAAAAAACCTATTTTATGAATGGTTTACAATTTGGAGAAACTTTATATATGAAAATTGTTTAAAATTGCGTAAACATTTCAAATAAATTTTCCGTTTTATAAAATAATTATTCTAACTATTTAAACAAGTAACATTGTTTGAAAATTCAAACATTACAAAAAAAACTAGTTTACGACTGGTTTAATCTGCAATGTTTGATACATTATTACAAAATAGTCTAGCAATATTACATGAACCATGAAGGTTTAATACGTTATCACCAACTATTGCCGCCATTGTTTACTTCTCTGTCGTAGCCATGGAGCATCTTCCTTATTTAACGCGGTGCTTGGGTCAGTTTTCACTCTAAAGGGCGGAATTTATTCAAATTTATCACAATTTTCTGACATGCATGTCCTGTCCTCCACTCCCACAATGTTTCTTTTCCCTGAAAGAACTATGTGCCGCTTCGGCTCACCGCATGATGTACTAGAATTCTTATTTTTTATTTTCCTCGGTTGGGTAGACATAGAAAACTTGAGCCACATCTTTGACTAGGACGAATGGTTCGCTTCTGTACCCAAGATTGTTGGGATCCACTGTTGTCATTCCGTACTGCTGGTCTACCTTTTCTCCGGTCATCTTGACCCATTGGCACCGAAATAGAGGGACCTTAAAATTAGGTCCATAGTCAAGTTCCCATATATCCTCTATGTAACCATAATATGTGTCTTTTGTCCCATTGTATCCGGTTGCATCGAAACGGATGCCACTATTCTGGTTGGTGCTCTTTTTATCTTGTGCGATCGTGTAAAATGTATTCACATTTATCTTGTACCCTTGGAAAGTCAGTACAGTCGAAGATGGTGACCTGGCCAACAAGTAGAGCTCATCTCCAACAGTGTTGTTATTCATGAGTTCTGGCTGCAACCAGGCGCCAAAACTATCGATATGTTCATCATTAATCGAGGATTCAGACAGCCCCGGGTTTTTGGACCGTATAATATTCTTGTGTTCCTGGATATAAGGAGCCACCAAGGTGGACATTTGTAGAACTGTGTAGTGTGCTTTAGTGAAAGAATGTTCGTCCATAAATATCTTTGCTTTCCTTCCTAGCGTTCCTTTTCCACTCATTCTTCCCTCATGCCACGATTCGGGAACACCAATCAACTTAAGGTCTGGAGGAAAGTCAACACAAAACTCAATTACCTCCTCTTTTCCATAACCCTTGGAGATGCTTCCTTCTGGCCTAGCACGGTTGTGAACATATTTCTTTAATACTCCCATGAACCTCTCAAAGGGGAACATATTGTGTAGAAACACATGACCGAGAATGGTAATCTCTTTGACTAGGTGGACTAGGAGGTGTGTCATAATATTGAAGAAGGATGGTGGGTACACCAACTCGAAGCTGACAAGACATTGGACCACATCTGTCTGTAACGCTGATAGACTTTCTGGATTGATTACCTTCTGAGAAATTGCATTGAGGAATTCGCATAACTTCACAATGGGTAGTCGAAAATTTTCTGGTAGAATCCCCCTCAACACAATCGGAAGCAATTGTGTCATCAACACGTGGCAGTCATGAGACTTCAGGTTTTGGAATTTTTTCTCCGCCACATTTATTATTCCCTTTATATTCGACGAGAAGCCAGACGGGACCTTGATACTATTTAGTGCTTCAAAAAAGATTTCCTTCTCTTCCTTGGTCAAAGCGTAGCTGGCAGGACCACCGTGAAACCGCTCAGGATTCTTGCCGTCTCGTCCTTTCGTGTGTTGTTGGTCCTGCCGTGCAACAGATGTATCTTTTGACTTCCCATACAAGCCAAAGAAGCCTAGCAGATTCACGCAGAGATTCTTCGTCAGGTGCATCACGTCGATCGCAGAGCGGACATCTAGGATTTTCCAATAGGGTAGTTCCCAAAATATAGATTGCTTCTTCCACATGGGTGTGTGTCCGTCAGCGTCATTTGGAACAATTTGTCTACCCGGACCCTTTTCAAATATTACTTTCAAATCCTTCACCATATCAAATACATCATCACCAGATCGAACGATTGGCGTCTCCCGGGTATCTGCCTCACCATTGAAATGTTTGCCAGCTTTTCTTAAGGGGTGCTTGCGCGGAAGAAAACGACGATACCCGAGGTACACAACCTTCTTACTTTTATCCAGATATACACTTTCGGTGTCATCTAAACAGTGTGTGCATGCATTGTATCCCTTGTTTGTATGTCCAGAAATGTTACTAAGAGCAGGCCAATCGTTGATGGTTACGAACAACAACGCTCGTAGGTTAAATTCTTTTTGTACGTGCTCGTCCCACATAGGTACACCTTCTTCACGCCACAACTGTAAAAGTTCATCGACTAATGGCTTTAGGTACACATCAATGTCGTTGCCCGGTTGTCTCGGGCCTTGGATCAGCATTGGCATCATAATGAACTTTCTCTTCATGCACAACCAAGGAGGAAGGTTATAGATACATAGAGTTACATGCTAGGTGCTATGGTTGCTGCTCTGCTCGCTAAATGGATTAAATCCATCTGTCCTTAGACCAAACCATAAGCTCCTTGCCTCACCTGCAAAGCGCGGGAACTTTCTCTCGATTTTTCTCCACTGTGATCCATCAGCGGGGTGTCTCAACATCTCATCTTTCTTACGATCTTCCATGTGCCATGGCAAAAGTTTGGCATGCTGTTTGTTTCTGAACAAAAGTTTCAACCGTGGTATAATAGGAGCATACCACATCACCTTTGCAGGAACCCTCTTCCTGGGTCCCTCACCCTCAACATCGCCAGGGTCGTCTGGTTTGATCGTATACCGCAATGCAATGCATACCGGGCATTGTTCCAAATTCTCGTACTTCTCACCGTGGTAGAGGATGCAGTCATTAATCCAGGCATGTATCTTCTCCACGTCTAATCCTAGGGGCATACAAGCTTCTTTGCTTGGTATGTACTGTTGGGCAATTCATTATTTTTAGGAAGCTGCTTCTTGACTATTTGCAGCAACTTTGTAAATCCGCTGTCAGTCACACCGTTCTCGGCCTTCCATTGGAGCAATTCCAGTGTGCTGCCCAGCTTTTTTCTGCCCGTATTCGCAAGTTGAATACAACTTTGTTTTGTGATCCTTTAACATCTGGTCAAACTTCACCCTCACCTTTTCAATATCGCTTTCTGTCTTTGCATCCGTAATACTTTTAGTACCGATTCGTGATAGAACTACTACTAAAGGTAAAATCCGTTGGATCTGTTTCTACTAGTGATACTAGGCATCGATGTGTAACCAAACTAAAAAAATAAATGCAGGTATGCATCCTGCGGTAACTAAATGACTTAGTTAGGCTATTAGTGTTTCCAAACTTAGGAAGGAATGGCGGCTCTCTCCCTAGGTGGCGCCCAAGGCGCTCTCATGGCGATCTAGGGTTCTAGCCTCTATCTTCCGAAGATTGCCACTCCGGCATTGTCGCCCACCTCTCCCTCACTATGTCCAAGGCCAAGTCTCTCTTCTCTCCTTCTTGTTGGCGTTGGAGGGTGATCTTCTGCTCTGACCTGGATCTGAAGTTCAATCCCATCTACGTGGGATTTATTCTTTTGTATCCGAAAGACAAGACGATTCAACTTGTCGATCAAGCAGGCTTTGTGCTTGATCAATGTTTTCTCAAGGTACGTGAAAATGTTCATCCAGGATCTGAGATCTATTTTGCGTGTCATCGTGCCAAGGTTCAGGATCACTTGGTGCCTCGCAATGGCTCTCTATTGGATCATTCTAATGTTATTGTTCCAATATTGGATGTCGACTCATTGATCCCGTTGTTGGATCGGAATCCAATTGACCCTTATGTGGGTTTGGTTCATGTGGCTAGGGTTTTAGACCTGGATTTTTCTAGAGGTCTTGCATTGGCTAAAGAAGTCCGGTTGCTTTTCGGATCGGATGTTCATGCCTCTAATAAGTATGGTGCTTTTAAATTGGTGGTCTCTTTTGGACGTGCTTCTTTTAAGATTGATGAAGACAATGTTGCATTGGCTCTCGAGGCAGCTAATGGTGGTTATTGTGGCTCGCTCAATGTTAAATGCCTTCATGATCGGGTCTTCTCTTTTGAGGTTTCCATGAGGTTGGTTTTCACATCACGAAAATTAAATGGTTTAAATGCTTTCACTTCAAGTGTTATTTTCATCTCTGGAGCTTTGGCGGGCCTAATTGGGTTTCTGAATTAAAGAAGTGGAATGATGATCAGGATAAGGAGTGGACTTTGGTATCGAGGAAAAAGAAAAAGGTAATTAATAATCGGTACATCCCACGGAATCATTTTGTTATTCATAAACCAATTATTAATCAGACCAAGGAGTCCGATGATTCTTTTACGGATGTTGTGGTTAAGGATATTGATTCTGTTCTTCCTACCATTAAGTTTGGCTCTTCTGAGCCAGGATTTTCTGTTGCTTCATCTGTAAAGGAACTTCCTCCTGTGGCTCCTGCTTCTGCCTCCACTACCGTCGATGACGGTTTTGCTAAATTAATTGATAAGATGGCGGCCCAGGTGTGGCCCTGTTCTAACTGTCTCTCAGCTAAACATGCAACCGAAAATTGTACGGGCCGGATTCGGTGCTGGTCTTGTTCACGTTCGGGCCATATCCGCAAAAACTGCCCGGGACTTAATGGAACTCTTCGATGGGTAGTTCAATCGACGGAAGTCAGAAACGAGGAGTCCCCTCCCCCTGTTCTATCCCCTTCCTCTGCTACTGTTCCACGAAAACCCTCGCTGGAGTCTCCGCTCGCTTCAGAACCACCATTTTCGATGGAAAACTTTCCTTGTGATCCTACCAGGTTCCTACTGGCGGGGATGCATATCCTGGAGCCTTGGGCGGATGAGGAACGGCCTTCTCGAGTCTACATTACCTCCTCCATGGCCCCTGTCAGACGCCATGAATCTTGGGCTATTGCTCAGCTTGTTCCCCGGCCACCTGTTGAAGAGATTGATAATATCCTGCAACAGATAGTAGACCACATCTTACAAGAGCACAACTAGCAGGTAATCTCCTTCTCGGAAAGTGCGGTTGGAGTTGGCATGTTCCGCTTGGCAGATCAGGTGGCCAGAGATATCTTGGTCAGCTCGGTTCCGTTTATATTTCCAGATGGTAGAATGCTTTCTTTCATTAGGCATGATGAGGGGGAGAATTTAAGAGCAACTGTTTACACTAGGACTGGGTGGATCATGATTCTGAATTTGCATATGGATTACCGCACTGATGATTTTCTTCGTGAGGTGGTATCCAAATTTGGGAAGCTGAGGTCCTGGTGGCGGGAGGATGCTTCTCCTGTTCGCACTCTCCTCAAAGTTTCTTATGGAGGAGCAGCTGATATTCCGAGATCAATTGTTATTCGAGAAGTGCAGCGATACGGGGGACATGTTGTTTCCTGGACTTGTCCTGTCTATATTCTGGACAATGATGCAGCTGACAATCTGCTTGGGGATGAGTCCCCTTTTTCTGATGATGGTAATCCACACCCGGTTTTCGGTGCACCTGTTGCTCATGTTGAAGATGCATGAGTGCCGCCGGCTGTCCCTGAGCAGCAACAGGAAGGGTGGGGCAATTGGAATATTGAGGCACAGGGAGAGAATGTTGGGAAGGATGGCCCGGTCGATCAGCCACCAGAACCAGAATAAGTACAATCATCTATATCTATTCATTTTCCAGGTACGACGGTTGACTCGATAAATGCTGTCAGGGCGGAAGGACCTGAACATTTTATTGAGCTGCAGCAGCAAGTGGAGCATAATCAATTGGCCATTGTTCCTTTTGTTCCACCAGTACAGGGGGATGTTGTAGTTCAGGAGGATGAGGTCCAGATTATGAGGGTGCTTCTGCCTGACCCTGTTGTGGAGTGGTCTATATACTTTCAGGAACAGAAAGCCAGGTTCATTTTTGACAGGAGGTTTGAATTTTTGTCCTCCTTGCTGCCAGTGGAGATCCCTGCTGTGCCTGCTCCTTTGTTGCTGGAGTATAATCCGGCTACACATGTGCCGGCTGCTTCCAAGAAGAGGGCGCGAAAGGCGGCAACTCCTCTAGTCATTGAGGAGCGTCGTGTGACGAGGAGTTTAGCTAAGAACGCAGGCTTCCGGGTTCTGCCTGGATCTAACAAGCCTGAACCAAGGAAGAAAGCTAAATCTTCACGTCCTCTGGCTACTGCTGATGGTGTGCCACCCATCACGCCTGTTGCCGTTCTGAGGAGAGCGGGAAAAATGCTTCAGATTGATGATTCTGAACTGATGGTGGAGAAGCTTGAAGCTGCTCCGAAGAAGCCCACAAGCCCATCAAGTTCTGATGATTAGTGGGCCTTCTTCTTTTATTGGGCCTTGTTGGCCCCTGGAGTGTGTCTTGGACCTTGTTACTACATTTTGTTTTCTATCCTGGATCTATAATGTATTGATATATGGTCAAGGTTGCTACTATCTGGTTTTCTCTCTGTTGGTCATTTATGTTTGCCAACATGGTTTATTATTAATATCAGTCTTCAATGGATAGTACATCTTCAATGCATTTGGATTGGATTGTTTTTTACTAGAATGTTAGAGGTTTAAATGATAAATCTAAAAGAGAGGCTTTTTATAATAAAATTGAGGAAAGTCATGCTTCTGTAACATGCCTCCAAGAAACTAAATGCCAGGATTTTGATAATTCTTTTATTAGGTCATTCTGTCCTAAGAGGTTTGATCAATTTGTTTTCTCTCCTTCTATTGGAGCTTCTGGGGGCTTAATTGTGCTATGGAATAGTTCCATTTTCAATGGACAATTATTGGAAGTGCATCGTTCTTCCATTCACTTAAAATTCACCTCGGTTCATAACTCCGTTACTTGATTTCTAGTGAATGTTTATGGTCCTTGCAAAGGTGTGGAAAGAGATGAGTTTGTCAACTGGTTATACAACCTTTCCATACCTTTACATCAGAATTGGTTGATTATTGGGGATTTCAATTTTATTAGATCCTTGGATAATAGAAATAAGCCAGGAGCTGACCTAAATGATATCTTTATTTTTAATGATGTCATTAGCCACTTGGGTTTATTGGAATTGCCTGTTAAGGGTAGAAATTATACGTGGTCTAATATGCAAAAGGATCATTGGCTTGTTCAGCTGGATTGGTTTTTTACATACTGTCAATGGACCTTGGATTTTCCTAACACCTTGGTATTGCCCATGTCCAAGATTACTTCTAATCATTTGCCATGCATTGTCAAAATTGGAACAAACATTCCAAAGGCAAAGATTTTTAGATTTGAGAATCATTGGATAAATCAGCCTGGTTTTTTTGACCTAGTGGCCAAAATTTGGAATACCCCTGTCATGGCCAAATCGATCACCACCAGAATCACAGCAAAATTGAAAAATCTTAGATATGCCCTAAAGGATTGCGGAAGGAATCTCTCTCAATTGAAATTACTTATTGATATGAGTAGTAAAGTGATTCTGTTTTTTGACCAGCTGGAAGATGAGAGATCTCTGAGTGTTCCAGAGTTCAATTTCAGACTGATTGTTAAGGAGCATATAAAGAAATTATTATCTTTACAGTCTGAATATTGGAAACAAAGGTGTACAATTCGCTGGGCTAAGCTTTCTTATGAAAACACTAAATATTTTCATGCCCGAGCCACTGAGAGGTTTAGACAAAATGCAATTCCCTCCATTTCGGACGCTTCAGGGAATATACTGGTGGATCACCAGGAGAAAGCCACTGCATTTTGGTCTTGTTTCAAAAACAGAATGGGTGTCTCTTGCCCACCTACTGTTAATATTGATTTATCTCAGTTCCTGCCCGTGGTTGATGGCTTAGAGGATCTTGCAAATCCTTTTTCTGTTGACGAAGTGGAGGGTGTGGTTAAACACCTCAAACCTGCTCGTGCTCTTGGTACTGATGGTTTCACTGGTTTATTCATTAAACATTGTTGGAGTATTATAAAAGATAATTTTATCAAACTTTTCAATGAATTCCATAGTGCAAGGATTTCTTTGGAAAGTATTAATGGCTCTTTTATTACTCTAATTCCAAAATCACACTCTCTTGAGACTGTGAATGATTTTCGACCTATCTCCCTAACCAACACTTGTCTGAAGTTTATCACAAAGATTCTAGCTAATAGATTCCAAGATAAAATCCTGGGCTGCATCCATGATAATCAATATGGTTTCATTAAATCCAGAACTATTCAAGATTGCCTGGAATGGTGTTTTGAATACATTTTCCATTGTAAACATTCTAAGCAGAAAGTGGTGGTTTTCAAGATTGATTTTGAGGAAGCTTTTGATACTATTGATAATAGTGCCATCCTTGAGATTTTGAGTTCTAAAGGGTTCCCACCTTTAGTCATCAAATGGGTGAAGGAAATTCTCCCTTCAGGTTCCTCTTCTGTTCTTTTAAATGGGATTCCTGGTAAACTTTTTATTTGCAAGAGAGGGGTTAGGCAGGGTGACCCTTTGTCACCTATTCTATATGTTCTGGGTGGCGATTTGCTTCAAAGCACTGTTAATTTGGCTCTCAGGGAGAGAAGTCTTAGTTTATCAATTCCTATTGGAGGGGATTACCCCATTGTTCAGTATGCTGATGATACTTTAGTGATCTTGCCTGCTGATCCGGATCAACTGTTGGTATTTAAGAATCTACTGAACCTTTATGCTCAGATCACAGATCTA
This sequence comes from Alopecurus myosuroides, assembly GCA_028641055.1. NCBI lineage: Eukaryota > Viridiplantae > Streptophyta > Magnoliopsida > Poales > Poaceae > Alopecurus > Alopecurus myosuroides. Next base: position 21,579,264 of record CM054058.1, read on the forward strand.
AAGGTGAATTTCAACAAGTCATCAATGATACCAATAAATTTATCTCAGCAGGAAACTATTGATTTGGCTAATGTCTTGGACTGTAAGGTGGCTTCTATGCCATTTACCTATCTAGGCTTGCCTATGCGCACCACGAAGACATCAATTAAGGATTTTGCTCCTCTCATTGACAGAGTTGAGAGGAGACTTTTTGCTACATTATCTTTCCTTTCATATGGTGACAGCTTGGTGCTTGTGAACTCAGTTCTTTCCTCCTTGCCTACATACTATATGTGCACACTAGTGATACCTAAAGGAGTCATTGATATTATTGATAAAGCAAGGAGGAGATGTTTATCGAGGAAAGATAAAAACAAGCAAAGAGTTAACTCTCTGGGTGCTGGGGATATGGTGTCTAAACCAAAATGTAAAGGTGGTTAAGGAGTCATTAATCTCCAGATTCAAAACAGGGCTCTGTTGCTCAAATTTCTAGCAAAATTTTATAACTCTGTGGATATTCCTTGGGTAACTCTGGTCAAGAATGCATACTACTTTCAGTCGGTTCCTCATGCAGTTACCTCTTGTGGATCCTTCTGGTGGAAAGGTATTATGCAATTATCTGATACCTGGTGTTCATTCTCTTCCTGCATAGTGGGGAATGGATATTCTGTTCTTTTTTTTAAAGATTCTTGGCTGGGACAAGCTCTGTCAATGAAATTTCCAAGATTGTTCTCATTTGCTAAGGATCAGATGGCCTCAGTGAGAGATTTGAAAGTGATGACTGATCTTTGTGAGGCGTTTCACTTGCCTCTTTCAAATGAGGCTTTTCAAGAATTTGTTGATCTTCAAGGCATACTAGGAAATGTTCAGGTGAATAATAATAAGGATGTCTGGTCCTGTAACGTTAATAAAGGGGTATATACTTTCATTAATTTTTATCAGCTACAGTTTGCTCAATCGAATGATGATAAACCAGCTAAGTGGATCTGGAAATCCAAATTCATGTCAAAGCATAAATTGTTTGCATGGCTGATCCTAAATGATAGGATTAATACCAAGGATATGATTAAAAGAAGGAATTGGAAGATTGATGGGACTGAGTTTTGTGTCCTTTGCAACAAACTTTGTCTTGAGGATTGGACACATTTGTTCTTCCAGTGTGTTTTCAGCTCCAGGATTTGAAACTATCTGCAAATTTCCTGGAGTGATAAAACAGTTCTGACTAATCTTTCCATTGCCAAAAAGAACTTCAAAGGTCCTTGTTTCACTGAGATTGTGATTCTTGCCTGTTGGAACATCTGGAAACAGAGGAATGGAGTTATTTTCAAGTCTGAGAGGCATTCATTCCAGTGTTGGAAAGTTGGCTTCTTGTTAGACCTCCTTATGCTTAAGCATAGGTTGAGTGCTTCTTTGGCTGCAGATTTATCATCATGGATTAATACCCTACATTAGTGTGTGATAGATTATCTTAGTCTATCCTTCTATGTACATTTGTAAATATTGTAAACTCTTGTGATGGCAATAAAGGGTTATGGGGGAATCCCCTACAGTAGAAAATGTTTCAAAAAAATGACTTAGTTAATAAGCACAGGTTAGTGTATGAAAAAATAGGAACACAGCCAGCAACTAGGACGACCTCAGAGCAAGATTCGATTCATATCTACGTAGCACACAACTTAACATAGAATATCACGGTGTTTTCATCGGTAATCTTATCAACACATCCGCAAACTTGGGCGCGAAATAGATTCGTTCTAGGCTGGGGAGGGGGAGGAGACTAGATGTTACTCATCGGCTGTGCAGCGTCGGCAGGCGTGACCTTGTTTCCGGCGAGTTGGCCGGAGGAGAACCTCCAGGACGGAGTAGCGGCACTGCGTTGACCTACTGCGGAGGAGGGCACTGGGATGGAGTATCGTCACCAGATCTCGCGGCCTCCCGCGCCATGAACCTAATGTGCGGCGACCCGACCTGTGCGTGGCAGAGGTGAATGCCTCGGCCGTGTAGCCGCCGGCATGCCGTTGTGGCCGGCGCCCATCGCCGATGTCAAGCTCCCTCGACCATGCGCGCGCTGCGGTCCAGCCAGCTCGATGGAGCGTCGCGCATCGATGCACGCGCGTGTCAGCGAGCCGCGGTGCCGTGCCACCCGGGCGGCTACGCCTCCATCGCTGGCTATGCACGGTCGACGGCGTAAATCTGCTATCGGCACGAACTGGAGCGCCTGGGGGAGGAAGGGATGGAGAAAGGGAGGTGTGGATGGGGCTATGGGAGGAGGGGCCGGAGGCAGAGAGGGCCTAACGGCGGGCGCAGGGGAGGCGGCGGCTTCGCTTCAGATCGAGGAGAGGAAGGCAGGATGCGATGGGGAACAAGACGTGGGAGCTGTCAGTGGGGTTTCGTCTGACTTGGTTTTGGCCCTAGGTGGGCCGAATTGAACTTCCTGTGGCGGGGTTTCTATTCGCGCGTGTCCAAGTTTGGACTAAACAACAAAAAAAATTGCGGGAGGACATACACGAACGGTTCACATTGGGTTCAACCCAGCGATCCGCGAGAGGCGGTTTTTCTCCCATCTCATTGGTCGGATTACTTTTGACGTGAGTGCTTGTTTCACATGGTTTCGACTCTAAAATCCCCACTCAGCTGTAAAATGAAATCTGTGCGGCAACATATCTAGTCACTTGTGAAGTTGTAAGTGGTTTCTGTGAACAAGCCAGTTGTGACGACGTGGTAGATTGGCAACAATTGAATTTGTTGGGACTTAGACCTGCTGGAGAAAAGCCCGACTTATCATTCTGCCAATGATACGTGAGCCGGAAGGGGGTAGCAAAGTGGAACTAATTTCTTGGTTGTATTTTTTTGGGCCTTAGGAACTCCTAAGATAATGGTCTACCCATGCTCTTGACAAGATTCCCCCGGTTCGTCAGATCCGGGAGGTTTAGGATCTAAGTTGTCCTCAAACCAGCAAGAGAGAAGCCGATATCGGTGAAGCTCTAACACAAAGAGTGAGGGAATATTGGGAATATACAACCAAAACCACACCTTTAAACACATGGTGTGAAAACCATTAGCATTTGGTGGGACTCAGACGCTCCGGGGCCCCTCTCCGGCGAAACCTTAGACCCGCTGGAGAAAATCCCGACTTATCGTTCTACCCCATATACGTGAGACGGAAGGGGGTAGCAAAGTGGACCTAATCGATTGGTTCTGTTTTTTTAGGCCCTAGTAACACCAAAATAATGGTCTACCCACACTATTGACAAGATTCTCCCCAGTTCGTCAGATCCGGGAGTTTCGGGCTTTCGGGCTCTAATTAGTCATGAAACCAACCAGAAAGAAGCCGATGCCGGTGAAGCCCTAACACAAAGAGAGAGGTAATATTGGACATATACAACCCAAATAACACTTGTAAACACATGGTATGGCAACCACTAGCATTTGGTGGGACTCATACATTCTGAACCCTCTCTCCGGCGAAACCCTAGACCCGATGGAGAAAAGTCCGACTTATCGGTCTATCCCCTATACGTGAGCCGGAAGGGGGTAGAAAAGTGGAACTAATTTCTTGGTTGTGTTTGTTAGGCACTAGCAACACCCAAGACAATGGTCTACCCACACTCTTGACAAGATTCTCCCCAGTTCATCAGATCCGGGAGTTTCAGACTCTAAGTAGTCCTGAAACCAGCTAGAGAGAAGTCGATGCTGGTGAAGCCATAACACAAAGACACACTAGTAAAAACATGTTATTGCATCAATAGCATTTGGTGGGACTTAGATGCTCCGGAGCCTCTCTGCGGCGAATCCCTAGACCCGTTGGAGAAAAGCCCGACTTGTCGTTCTGCACCCTATATGTGAGGTGAAAGTGGGTAGCAAAGTGGAAATAATTGCTTGACTGTGTTTTGTTAGGCCCTAGGAACTCCCAGGACAATGGTCTACCCACACTCTTGAAAAATTTCAACCAGTTCGTCAGATCCGGGAGTTTTGGGCTCTATGTTGTCTTGAAACCAACCTGAGAGAAACCGATGCTGATGAAACCTTGACACAAATACTGAGGGAATCTTGGACATATATAACCCGAATAACAATTGTAAATACATGTTATGGCAACAATAGAATTTGGTGGGCTTAGACGCTCCGGAGCCCCTCTCTGGCGAAACCCTATATCCGCTGGAGAAAAGCACGGCTTATCGTTATGCCCCCTATACGTGAGCCGAAAGGGGGAAGCAAAGTGGAGATAATAGCTTGGTTGTGTTTGGGTAGGCCCTAGGAACACCCAGGAGAATGGTCTACCCACACTCTTGATAATACTCCACCAGTTCACCAGATCCAGGAGTTTCGGGTTCTAATTAGTCCTGGAACCAGTCAAATAGAATCTGAAGCCGGTGAAATCCTAACACAAAGAGTGAGGGAATATTGGACATCTACTACACAAATCACACTTTTAAGCACATGATATGACAATCAGTAGTATTTGGTGTGACACAGACGCTCTGGAGCGCATCTCCGACGAAACCCTAGACGCGATGGAGAAAAACCCGACTTATCGGTCTGCCCCATATACGTTTGCCAGAAGGGGTTGCAAAGTGGAACTAATTTCTTGGTTGTGTTTTGTTAGGCCCTAGGGACACCCAAAAATATTTTCTACCCACACTCTTGACAATATTATCCCCGGTACATCAGATCTAGGAGTTTCAGGCTCTAAGTAGTCATGAAATCAGCCGGAGAGAAGCCGATTCGGGTGAAGACCTAACACAAAGAGAGAGAGAGAGATAATCTTGGACATATACAACCCAAATAATACATGTATACAAATGGTATGGAAACCACTCGCCTTTTGTGGGACTCATACGCTCCAAATCCTCTCTCCAGCGAAACTCTAGACCCGATGGAGAAAAGTCCGACTTTTCGGTCTATCCCCTATATGTGAGCTGGAAGCGAATAGAAAAGGTGAAACTAATTGATTGTTTGTGTTTTGTTAGGCCCTAGGAACGCCCAAGACAATGGTCTACCCACACTCTTGACAAGGTTCCCCCGATTCGCCAGATCCGGGAGTTTTAGGTTCTAAGTAGTCCTGAAACCAAGCATATAGAATATATGCCGGTGAAGCCCTAACACAAAGAGTGAGGGAATATTGGACATGTACAAGCCAAATCAAAATTTTACACATGGTATGGCAACCACTACCATTTGCTGGGACTGGGACGCGCCGGAGCCCCTCTCCGGCGAAACACTAGACCCGCTGGAGAAAAGTCTGACTTATCGGTCTATCCCCTATACGTGAGCCACAAGGGGGAATGAAAGCGGAAATAAATGCTTGGTTGTGTTTTGTTAGGCCCTAGAAACACTCAATACAATTTCTATTCGTATTCTTGACAAGATTTCCCCTGGTTTGTCAGATCCGGAAGTTTTGAGCTCCAAGTAGTCCATAAACCAGGCAACGAGAAGCTATGCCGATGAAGCCCTAACACAAAGAGTGGGGGAATCTTTGACATATACAACCTAATTAACACTTGTGTACACATGGTATGGCACACACTTGCTTTTGGTGGGACTCAGATGCCCCGGAGCCACTCTGTGTCAAAACCCTAGACCCGCTGGAGAGAAGCCCGACTTATCAGGCTATCACCTTAAGCTGTGTCGGAGGGGGTATACAAGTGGAATTATTTGCTATCTCGTGCTTTTATCCTAAATCCCATTTTTTACTATCACATAATATGATATAGTCTTACGAAAATGTTGCACAATAGACGAAAACAAAGCACACGTGGAGAAATAGGGGGAAAATACCTAAGTCGACGGCCTTTTATCGCGGCCGTCAGCATAGCTTTTGGTGGGTCCAATCTGGCCGCGCTAGCAGATGGCTAAGCCGACGGCCGAACAAAAGGCCGTAGGCATAGTTTTTTTAGTGGGCCCAATCTGACCATGCTGGCAGCTAGGTAAGACGACGGACAAAGGAATTGCCGACGGCCGCGCCGAAAGGCCGTAGGCATAGATTCTATATGCCGACGGCCAGAGGTAAGCCGACGACCGTTTCGACGGTCAAAGGTATGCCGACGGTTTCGTTTTTACCGTCGGCAAACCACCTTATATGCCGACGGTCCCGACTAAAAGTCGTCGGCATACCTTTTGTTGTCGGCGTCTAGCCGTTTTCCTGTAGCGTTACGGCCTATATGAGTGTTGCACGGCCAACGAATCAGGAGTGGCCCAGCTCGATTTGTGGAGCAGCATGCCCAAAACGTGACGCTCGGCCGTTTAGTTTGACCAGACACACGGTAAAAGCGAATTAATTAACGAACTGTTCGGTATTACCAGGTTCATCTAAAGCTTTCGTCCGGTGGATCTGACGGTCAAGGGTGCTAAATCGATGTGAGAGGTCCTAACTAGGTGAGTTTTACTGTTTCGTAATTTCCTAGCTCTAAGGTAAGCATCTCCATCAGCTAAGAAGAACTGTAAAATACGGTAGTACAATATACGAGATTACGGGTATGTAATTAATCATTTTTTTTTCCTACTTGTTCTACTCGATCAAATGGTGGTAACGATTAATATAGAAGATGATTCATTTTCGTTGGCTGATTCCAATTATTTTTTTGTCATTGTTTGGCATAGAACTGTTCCAATTGGCTCGTCGCATCGGCCACATGATTGTCCTAATAATGCAAAACATGAACTCTCCATGCTATTGCTCCCCCCTTACCCATGATTTGGCACATAAGGAAGAGGTCGTAGGTAGATAAGATGTCACATTTTAGCAGCAAGTTGGCAAGTTGGATGTGAAGGATTTATAGTGACAGCTTTCAGTGTAGCTGACACAATAACAACGAGGTCGCAGTGAGGCTACATAAATGGGGAAAAAAGATAGATAAGGCTAAGGCCCGGACGGGGTCATAACAGACTAAATATGTAGCCTGCACATATTTCAAAACTAATTACTACGTAAATCCCCAATGATTTTAGCTCACTGTTTGGCACATGAGGACCGGAGCCGGCGGTTCTGCTCACCATGGCGCTCTTCCTAGATCTATCGGTTATGGAAGTATATATGGATGAATGCCAAACGAGTGCACTTTCT